>JAFELO010000870.1:40342-61588 GCA_017140195.1 Eumaeus atala
GGACTTCACCATTCGTTGCCCCTGAACTCCCCATCTTTGCGATATCCGAGGTATCTTTTGCGTAAGGATTTCACTTAACCGCTCGGCTCGACTCCAGAAAATCAGCAAATGAACTTTCATTTGCTAATTTTCTGGAGTCTAGTTTACCCATTCGCAAACATAGTGTTCATCGAAAGTAGGCCCAATCTACCCCTCTCTCGCGAAAGGCTAGTCTAAAGGATGGTTATTCTGTCGACATCGCTCTTGATACGGTGCTACACTCGCTGATATGTAATTAGCTAATGGTCGCTTAAGCTAACACCTTCGTGTACGCGCCACTTTGGTCCATTTAACGTTGGAGGCTGGCCTTGCTTGTTGCGATCGAATAGATTTCGGCTCAATATGAAGCCCACCATTTGAGTCTTCCTATACTCTGTGTCTCGCCCTCGCCCCGAATATTGGCAACGTTCTCAAAACCAGAATGTTGAATGCGCATTGCTATCTACGCCAATCAGTATGGGCTTTCCAGTTAGGTGATCCAGAGCATAACTTAAATGTTCGAGATGTCGCGCTATATCATGTCCATACTGAAAGTACGCTGAGATTATGTATATGCAGGAATCTTGGTAATCGATATGCATGACAGTGCGATATTCGGGACTCAGATGGTGTATGGTGGTGATGTTGAACAAAATCCCAGCTTTCGGAGTAGCCCCTTACTGAATCAGTCTCGTTATGCCCAAAGTTGCAGTTGTCTCGTTCAAGAGCAGTAGCTCTTGAACGAGACCAAAATCTAGGTTCATTTCACTGGCAATAACAAGCAGGTCATATGTGGCAGCCTCCGATCCCTTAAGATTGAGCTGTCCTATCAAAATAATATTTCCCTCCTTATCCATATTGAGTCATGTTGACTTCCTGTTGTTCCGCATATATACGAACTGGACAAGTCGCAGAGTTGGTTACATGAGTACTTGCCTCTTTGCGCTTAAAGCACTTGCAGGTAGCGCAGCACTGGCTTTGTGACTCACATTCGGCTTTACGATGTCCCGTATCTCCGCATTTACCAGTGTCCATATTGTTGCAGCAAGTGGTACGTAGGTATTCGGATACATCAGCTTCGTTCCAGCTAATATAAACACGACCAAGGCCAAACAATCTATCACGAAGTGCTGATGAACATTCCAGCACAACCGTGGTACGCCTATCGTTACGTCCACCCTTCTTGTAGGCAACCTTGCAGTTTGAACGAAGTTTCTCTTTAGTCCATTCAGGATCGTGCGAAAGATTCGTGGCCTGCAGGTCTTCAAGAAGGCTATCTTCTGTCGGATCCATTCTTAGTTTGCGGGTGGCGACCAAAGGTCGACGACCCTTGGGCTCTGAAGCCTTCAGAGTCGTCGGGGCAGAGTCGGCGTCTTACTGCCATCTGCAGCTCGGCTTTGGTGCCCTCAGAAGTCTTTATACATTTATTACAGAGGACTCTGTGTTTGGGAAAAACAGTACTGCTCGACCCGAGTTAGCAGGTATGATGACCGCTGGCTCGCCCTGCGGTCGCTTCAAGAGCGATACATATGTGGGCGCGCCTGGAGTTTGCTGGGTTACCGGAGGTCATGGTCAGCGCGTATTTTAGCCTTCTCGCTGTTACTTGGTGTTCAGACTCGGCTAGCTTCAGTTCTAAGGCAGCAACTGCAGCTAAAACGCTTCGGCTAGCCTGGTTAATCCCGTTCTGCAGCATTCATTTAGTTGTTATTAAAGTTGCGCTGTCCATTCCGGGGTTATGTGAAATCTGTAGACAAGGTGAAGACACCTAACTCTGCCATCGGGTCACCTATTCCTATTCAGGGAAGGCGACACTCACGCGTAGGCAACGTCGTCGAAATCTCTAGTGTGTTGGGTAGGTTGGCGTATCTCATTCACAAAGCGGTACAGCCTCAAAGTGATACAAGTATACGCACCAACCTCAACACATTCCGATGTCGATGTGGAGGCAACTTATGAGGATGTCTCAAAGACCTTATAGAACACCTGTAAAGCCCACTTCAATGTTGTTATGACGGACCGAAAGCATATATTTAGGGATATCTCCGTCTAAGGTTTAAAGCCGGAAATGATCATCGATTACTTAGAGGCTCTCTGAATATAGGCCTTCGACGCGAGCGTGTCCAATTAGTACAGCCAACACTCAGACCTATCTTCCGGCGAACCTAGTTAGCCCCAGATACTTCGGTAACTACAATGGTAATCGACGAGGCCATGAGGAGTGATTGGTTGCATGCGGGACGTGGGTGAAGCATATTGAAGAAGCAAGTATACGAGCAGGAAAGCTAAACTCTCGGATGAGACGCTTGGACTTATGAGGAAACCAGAGCACACGAAGACGTTACGTCTGCCGATGTTAAGCTTCTTTCAAAGCTAATCTGCAAACTAATACGCTGAGACCTGCGCTTCTCGAATACGCAACGTATAAGGATCTTCTCTCCAAACGATTCCCTCCAGGTGAGGAATGCAGGAATTATTTTCAATATTGATTTCTTAAATTTACGCGAATGTTAGACATTACAATAAAACTATATTGATATAGATGACAGATGTCCTGATGTCAGGATAGCTGTCATCTCAGTCTACCCGTGACCATGGTTGCTGTAAAGCTTCTGAAACGTCGGGCTACATAAATAATTTAATAAACTATGATAAAATCCGTAAAAGTAGTTTTATTGTAATTATTTTCAATGGTTGTAAGTCTGCACAGCCAATGAAAATAATCTACGTATGCCACAAATCAGTTCAGCAAACAGGACGACCACTGTCAAATGTATTAAGATTCCGATCACCGCGTTTCGCACTATTAATATCTATTGAGTTACTAATTATTTGCCAAAACTATGTCCAATAGTTATAACATAATTAGTATGATGTGCTATGAAATCATGTTTTTAGTTGTTTTTTTTTTAATTTTTAAAGAGTACTGATTTTATCAAAGGTTCTATATTTGGGCTGCACGAAGCGTAACGGAACGGCTACATACATAAATACACTTATGCATATACAAAAATATTCGCAGTAATTAACGTCCGCTATCATTAAAGCATAAAAAACAATATTCGATATATTATTTTTTGTATACATCCCTTTGCACTTCATTATGTGTAATAACCCATTTTTTTTAGTAGAATTCTTACTGTGTGCAGTAAATAAACTAATGCGCATTTTCTTGTAAGTGTGCATTTGTAACAACACAAACCTATTTTGTAAATTTATTATTTATTTACAATTGTAGTACCCTACCACGTACTTATCCTGTAGTAAGACCTAAGCAATTACGTTTCCAGAGTCCAAAGTGGCCGTGTACTGCTCTGCCCGTCGGTCGTGTAGTCATGCTTAGAAAGTCAAAGTAAATAAATTGTCGTTGACAACAGATAAAGTTATTTAAAGAACCAAATTTATAATCTGTAGCGATAATATCATGTCAAACAACCTGATAATTCACTTTGACATTTGAATGTTGAAATATTGATGTGTGAGTGTAAGTGTAACAGCAAAGAAAGAGTTCAATACTGGTCAAAACATCTTCACAGAATATATTTTATATTAAATTTTATTACGAACTAAGTCTGTAGTGGGAGACACAGCAAATAATTGTAATTGTTTATAAGTTTATAAAATTTATCTGGTACTTGGTATAGCGCGCGCTTTTTTGTGAAATTGGCAAGCGATAAAATCCAAATATAGAAAAGAAGAGTGCTCAAGAATTTGCTAGTGCTTTAACAACCTATTTCCAAGGAAGCAAACAATAGGTATACCGTACTCGATAGGTGAATGTCGATTAGCAACTCTTAGTGCTGATATTGAACCTCTCTATCCTGAATATTCGTAACTGTTTCTCTAGCACGTCATTTGTGATTAGGCTTGAAGCCAAAACACAAATTATCCCTTTAAAAGTATTTATCGTCATTGGTTCGTGTCTTTAAATTTTCTACTTTAAATTAGAGACTTATGAGTAGTTGTTTGAAGCCCAGAAGTATTAAGTACAACAGTACATTAAATACAGTGAAAATGAAAGAATATCCAGAAGATTCAGTGAAAGGGAGTGCAGCACCTTTTAGCAACATGTTAAATAGTTATTTTATGGACCCTAATGACCCTTCATATGACATTTGTCAAAGGGTAATAAGAGATATGACTCAGTATGGTGTTTGTGTTTTGAACAATTTTCTTGGTAGAGAACGTGGACTATTAGTGCTAAATGAAGTTCTACAAATGTACAGATCTGGTATATTCAAAGTAAGTATATTTAGTTTGTTCTAATGCACCTTCAAGATTGGCCATGTTTATTATTTATTTATTTAACTAGCCCTTTAAAGATGTTCAGCAGAAAGGATAGGTAGCGTTGGACTACTTACAAAGCTCAATTGTGCTTAAGATTTAGGATTATTTAATTATTATATTCTGTTAGGGGAATTATTGAGAGGAAGAGATTAGCAAATAACTAATTGAACATAAAAATTTATTAGTTTTATATAAAATGTGGCAGTGTCACCTTTGTATATAAATACAGGAGTCACTATTTACATACAAATTTTTTACATGTGTGAAGACCTAATGTATTTTTATATTTTATACTATTTCAAGGAGAAAATCTGAATGTAACCTGTGAATTATGAATATGGAATGTGTATGTTCAATATGGATCTGTTTTGAGACTATTCAGAATTTAATTTATCATTACCGTTTATGATGGTGTGCATGTTTCAAAAGGATGTAAATGATGTAATCAGCCATAAATTATATTTTATGTTATTTAAGTATAATATAATTAATAATAATTAGGTATCTTTCTATGCTTGACGTAAAAACTTGCTTCATCCCTTTTTGTGATCATGAATACAGGAACTTTTGTGCTTTGAACACTGTTTTTATATTGAAACAGAAATAAGGGTAATGCTTTCAATGTGTATAAAAAAAATAAATGTTTTTATGTATTAATAATTGTTATATCTATTAAGGTTTAGATTAGCAAAAAATATACTGCAATAGCGAATTAAACACCTCTAGAACTGTAGAAACAGGTTTGAAAGGGTACAAATAGAAACATTGTAAGTGTTACAGGAATAAATCTGTAAACTCGCAAAAGCGCTACTTTCATCAAGGTGTTTTTGAGTCCTTGGTTATAGAAGTACCCACAAAAAGGGGCATGCTTATTGTATATATTATAGGAAGGTAAACTTTCTAACTATTCGAATGAAAAAGAAATACTGCTCCGATCTTGATAATTATGTCACCAGCAGAGAGCTACACAGTAATACTTGAATAGGTAACAAATTTGAATATAGTATATTCATCATGATATATATATATATATATATATATTTATTATGGATGTCACTATCACATGCTAGAGTGTGTGATCTAGATCACATATCAACATATACAAAATAATAAAGCTAAAGTATTTGATGCACCTCTTCTCCGCATGATATCAGAACCTGTAGTTCTCTACCTTATGACTTCGTTGCAAATTCTATCGGACAAAGAAACACCCAACATAGCATGTTGGAAAAACGAAGTGTTGGTAGATCATTCACCAGGTGGGAAGATGAACTATGTGCAGTAGCTGGTCCAGGATCCATTGTGAATTTTTTGGAGTTCTCTCCAAAAACTAAACCCCAAAAACTATTTTTTATAATTTATCTGTTTCTTGTAGGCTGGCCAGTTGGTGTCAAGTCCGGGCAGCACAGACGCACAAAACATACGCAGCGATAGGATAACATGGATTGACGGAAAAGAACCACATTGTTACCACATTGGTCAGTTAATAAACCAGGTATGTCTTGAACATTGTAATGATACATAAGAACGCCATTCTATCGCGTTTCGTGCGGTTTGTGTTTAGGTGGTGGCCCAGTGGAGAGAGGAGGGTAAAGAAGGACAACGCATTTTCTGCGATGGTAGATACCAAACAACATCGAGCCCTCGTTTGCCCCCCTTTATAATAAAAAAAAATATTACTATGTATTAAATCAAAGGAGTTTTTACGGACCTGAATTTATGCTGTGTATGGGAAGCCCAAATACAGCTTTATCGGACTATTAGGAATGCCCGTGATTCAATGAGAATATAATTGGGTTTGAAATGGTAACGGACTCCCATTCTCCCACAGATGGGAGACACGCATCCCAATATTAGAACATTTATAATAACTGATGTAACTATTATTAACATGGCCAGGTTGATCTCATGTCCGGACTCCGCGTAGGACAGCTCGCGCGCGGTAGTCAAAATGGCCTCTCGCGCTGCCTTAAATGGATGGCGCATGGGGAGGATCATGACCGGGACCCTATTCCCTCAGACGGGTGAGAGAACTCGCTCGCGGGAGTATCTGAATACCTAACAAGTACAGCGATATCATTTTGCTAATCTGCAAATCGCTGATCGTACTGGAATTAATCCTTACTCTAAAGGTGTCGTTGAACTGCTCGTAAATGAACGTGCATGTTGTTTGATTTGACGTTGGGTTGTTGTGTCTTTCGCATCTTTCCCTGCGGACGTTCGCGTGCCGCTAGACCGGATGTGCGATATTGTGTCTGAAACTTTTCAAAAGTAGTCCCGATGCGCTCGTATTCGTCCGTCGGAACCTGTTTATGATGACAATTGGTGATTGACATTTCCATGCCGTAAAGGGTTACGAGAGCATGATGCACCTAGCTTTAATATGTCTAGTGCTACCGACGGCTGCGAATCCGATGTATACCTCTACCGTGCAAACCAATCACCGTACACAGTGATGGCCCGCTGGTGATAAGCATGTAACCTGTACAAGGCGTCTGTCAGGTCCTGACTCAGATCTGTCAGGCCGCGATTAGGGCGGTATTGTCTATGAACATCGCCAGCATTATGCTGCGAGATCTCGCGCTTGCACCTACAGGTAGTACGGGGTTGAGGATACCACAGAGCCTTGGGGGCTCCGTCTCTAAGAGGCCACTATCTGATCCTGGTATCTGATGTGATGGTTAGATATAGATATATATGTACTCTTTAATGATAAGTGCTAGTCTATCTGGCCGCTTTAGATGAGTTCGCAAGTAAAGGCTGGGCTTCGTGTCTGTGTTTGTCGAATGCAGTTACTAATTCGAATAAGACGGTGCATGTCTGTGTTTACTTTTTGTTTTAAACCATTCAGTACACACTCTGTCAGGCGGTGCAGACTAGGAGGTTGCACACTACCTCCTAGTTTTACTTACGTTCTACATTTATGAAGCGGACGGTAGTTGTCTAGGGAAAAGCTCTTTAATGAGAAGTTTCACCACGTCTGCAGACTTCGATCATATTTGTCCTACTATGCAATGTATGAGAGGTACTTAAGAAGCGATCCCACTTTCCATTGCGGAATAAATTTATATTGATTTTTATATTTGTTTCGAGAAATCCTCGGGGGTCCTCATTCGCGTTGTTGTCGAGATGTCCGGATAGAATATCACTTAAATGTACTTTCGGGATGGTCTGGTCGATAGTCTTTTAAAGAAAAACACTTTCGTGGGAATCGAAATCGAATAACACCGTGGCCTGAGTTGGCTCGTGTATTAACTCAGACCACGGCGACCGCGAGAAACGTTAATAAGCATGGTTATGGTATCATAAATGTGTGAAATATGTCATCATTTGTTAAAATGAATTATCCCATGTTTCATAACATTACACGACGTAAACGGGGCAGGTCATGTCAGCAAAACGTATATCGGGAAATATATAAATGTAGGCCGTTTCAATGTCGATCTTCAAATGCTTTTTGAGTTCATAGTGATTTTTTTTTCGATTAGATATCGTCTAAGGGTTTGCCTTAGACTAAGTTAATGCGAAAATAGTACCTACAATGTAATACTCGTTGTAGCACACATAGAGTATAAAATTCATAAATAATAAAAAAGGATTGTTTTTTCGGGATATTTGTTCAGTTTAGTCTGAGTGTTATTCTCCTGAACATTTCTAGATGAGAGGCAGATCGTAATTCAAGTATAAATTACGATCTGCCTCTCATCTTGAAATGTTTTCATCACAGTTCCATCAAATGCCGTTCGGTCATTTTTTAAGTGATTGGGTAATAAACATCCGTACACCCAACCAATCTTTCGTTGAAGAATAGAATTTGATGCAGTCAATGCGACATGAGCTGTCATGTTGTGGGGTAGGCTGTAACCCGAATGCAAACAAATGCAAAAAAGAGACCACGAATGCTCCTGTGCTTTTGATCTCTACAGCTCTAAGCAACTCGTCTATGGCGACAATTAGATTGATTATGAAGAAAGATATTTTATAACAGGTCATTTTTTCTTGCAGGTGGACAACATCATTCTGAAGGCAAATAAAATGCCAGACAACGGGAAGATGGGCAACTACGTCATCAATAATAGGACGAAGGTATATTTCATTCAATTTTCGTAAGCAACAGCTAAAAATCTGTCAACTGGCGTGATGATGTGTTGTTGTTGTTAAACCGGGTCTTTTAGAAAACGTCACTCAATTTTAATCCGAATTAAGAAACCGCAACATGGTTTTGTTTAAGAGTATTTTTATAGCATAAGAGGAGAAACGAGCAATCGGAGCCATTTGGTGATTACCGGCGTCCTAATAAACTAATGGACTTAATCTGTCCTTTTAAAAATTTTAGCTTGATACACTTGTGCCGAGGTCACTCCTTGTTAGCTAACACCCCACTTACCTGTTAGCGAAGTCGGAATATCTACATTGTAATCTGCCGACCAATTGGGAAGTACCGTAGAACTTAGATCATGAACCCGGTCATTATGCCGGATAAAATTTTTCAATCGTTTTTTTTTTTCGCATTATTTTTTTGTGTGATCTACCTTAGCGTGGCACTAAAAATGAACAGAGTGGCATAACAAAACATCATCACTTCAGCAACTGTTTTACCACTCTCATTTATAATTACTGTTTTAAAACAATGTATAGCCATCTTTTAAATTATTCCTGTAACAGGGCTACTGGAAGAAATCGATGTGACATAAGTAGTACCTTTGTACCAATTTTTATATTGTTGTATTTATAATGTACACATGTAATAGTATGTACATAAATTATTAAATAAATAAAAGACGTGGCTTTGTTCTAGGTGCTATATTTAGGTATTTCCCAGATACAGAGTTTTTGACAAGGCTGGTTCGAAGCGGTGTTTTTCTCGTTTGACCTTTTTTTCTCTCGATTTTACGTGGACGTGTACATCTCTAACAAACAAAGGGCCCTTAATTATACTGATCAATGGCCTGGTATACATTCGGCTAACACCTAGTTTTCAAGCTAGTAATAAAAAATACATTTCGAACTATACCTACTTGGTGTAATGCTATCAAATCAAATCAATTCAATTCTCTTTATCACCACACTTCAGTTTAATATCACGTACTTATTTAACACCGATAGGCGCGAAATTGAGAAATCGCAATTAATATTCGTATAATTAATTACATATTTCAAATTCAAATACCTATAATATATTGTTCTTTTAATTGCGATAATATTTAAGGCCAGGTATATACCAGTTTTCCAGTTTAATTAATCAGCGCTGGGCTGTAACTATTTCAGATATACGGTCTGTTTCTATGTTTATTGATATCATCCTAGTTTCTTGTTCATTTTTGTATGAGAAATATGTCATTAGCTTTTAGTTTTTACGTTAATTTACCCTCTATTCCAATTTCAGATATAACCCAAGACCTCAATTTGTTTTTTTTTTTTAATTCTTTTGCTAACAGATAAAACATTGTTTACAATTGCATTTTTACAGGCGTTTAAAGTGTTACGTGTCTTTAATATAAACCTGTACAGTCTTAACGGGGAAAGGATTGATTTTACATTGTCTACATCAACATGCAAAAAGTTAATACATTTTGTCTTCTGTAAAATGTCTTAACATTTTGACCTAAAACACCCACACAGCGCAGCCAGGTGTCGCGCCAACGACGATAACTAATCAAGGACTGGCTCCAGGCGTTCACAAGAATTTCACACCTCGCTGGACGCAATGAAAAGCTATTTACGTTACTGATAGCGCCAGGACTCCAACGGATTGCGGAAACCATTTGCTTCTCAGTTTCCATTACAAGTGATTAAAATTTTATCATTTAATATTGTTTTAGTTTTTTATTAATATGAGACTTAGGCATGCGTCTAAACAATCTAAAGTAAGAATAGAAATTATCTATTCTATCCATTAACATTGGTGAATTGGCCAAAGTATAAAGCATGTTATGTCATCTATCACGTGTGCTTTTATTCGTATCCCAGACCTATCACGCATTCTTGTAACAAAGTGAAGGCCGACTATTCGTTATCTTTAGTATACTTAAGTACTACTGCATAGTTAGAAATGTCACTGGACCACACACGTATCATGAAGCTAAATAGTGGAACTAGTTAGTATGGATGTTGGAAATGACGTCGTCGACAAAAATAAATATTGTAATCTAAAATATTTTTACTCATACGTAGCAAATAGTATGCGAGTGTATATCAGTGTTATCAGTTTATCATTGTGAATGTATCGTAAGCTTAGAATCGCATTGGTAGAGAAGCGAGTGTTATGGCGCATGCGCACCAACGCTCTTGCGTACGTGATCCGAGGCATGGCGCGCCAAGGCGCGAGGACGGCAAACAGCGTTCAGCCCATACGTTTACAAATTGTTTACATTTCGACTTAACCATTTTGTATTTTCTCTACATCAATTATTTGCCAGAATAATTTGCGTTGCGATATTCAATACCATCCGTTTGTTTGATAAATCGTAATGTCATTGAATGTTGCACAAATCTGAGGCCACTTCAGGAATTGATATTTAAATAATTTGAAAAACAATAGAACACGCGAAAATTATAAGAGCCACAAAAGAATGGAATATTAACGACACAATATTATTATTATATTATTAAACGAATGTTTATGCGGATTTTACCATTGGTTTGTGTGATTTCCGAGGAAGGTTTTATAATTTGTTAAAGTAGCAGTCCGAGCACTATTATTCATGGGCGAAGTCGGGTAGATAGATAGAGACTGGTAGCCGTAATGACCCGAAATAGACAACAACAACAAGATACACTAAGTGTTCATAATATATTGTGGACTTTAAAATAAAGTAATTACTGCGAAAAATGTATCACGTTATGTGTATCTATATTCAACTTCGCCGCGATCTTAGAAAGCTCTAAAAATAAAAATAAATCATTATCACGGCTTTTAGCCGATTTGAAGCGCAAATCGACCCCACCCGTCAGAGGGTGGGGGAGGAGGCCGGCCTCCTCTGACAAGCCAAACCGAAAGACGAGCTCAACTTTTCCTAAACACGTCCCGTAACATTAAACGGCATCGTGCGCGCGCCGTCCCACTAGCGTGGGGAGGGGGACCGCTCCCCCTTTTCGGTCCCAAAAATAACCACGATAGGGTAATGTCCACTAAAATTCCGGTTTGCTTCTTCCCAAATTCCGGCTTTCTTCTTCTGCGAGAAAGGAGGGGGGTCTGTCCCCCTATCGTCTACCTATAACCAGAAGACAAAAAGTCTTCCGTAATCAGTCGAACTGTTAGGGCTGGCCAAGTGCCGCCAATCAGTAGTAGGCCCCTCCGAAAAAAAAAAAATCAACTTCGCCACACATTGTAAAATCTCCGCAGTACGGCTGAATAAGATGGATCACAAAATAATCTACCCATGTGACGTATGTATGCGAGTGTACATCAGTTTTATTTTATGTTGTAAATTAATAACCACTTTAGCTGCTCGTGGTGTCAAAGGGTTTGAGAGTATATTCTAAGCGCAGCCTAGTTATGAAATTATGATGAAATTAAAGCACCAAATCCGTATAGGGTTTTAGTGGGTAGTAGTCCAACGTAATTGGTCCTCCCTTCCCAAGGATGGCCAACTATCCTAGGAGGGCTTTCCGACATAAAAAATACACTGTATATTTATTTTATATAACACCGAATGAAATTTTACTTCATATTTTATTTTTAGAATTCCACTGGAATTCCATTTATACTGCACTACCATTTCACATAGGATCGGTACTATGACGATATTTAATCGATTACAAAAAAAATAATTATTAACTGCTTAACAATGGTAATGGTAATGGTATTATTTTTCGCTACGGTGAATAAATAATGTTTTAAGGGTGTACAAATGAAACGCTACATTTTAGTTTCGTATATGCTATCTGTCTTGACCGACAACGAACTGATCGAAGACGCATCCGATTCCGATTCTACACATGAAACAAAACTTTCGTCCAATATTGTGTGGACGTGGACGTCGCGTTACCAGTCTTGACGTATGACGTTTTTTTCTTTATTGATGACATTACTCTAGTATTCAGCATTAACGTTTACACAAGCTTGTTGAAGTAATGACAGCACCTTGTTAGCGGTAAAACGTGGCGTTGTATTCTTTCTAGCAGCGAAACCTATATAAAGAAAATAAGAAATATATAATATATACTTTGAATATTACATTAATTCAGTTGCACAATCCTACCACAAATTTACATTTACATTAATGTTATAGAGAGGTATTTACGGACAACATGGAGCTGATCAATGTTATTCAAAATAAATAATATTAGAATTTTTATTTTATTATAATATATTTTATGAGTTAATGTGTCTAGTACACATACAGTTGTGTGTAAGTCGGTAATATTTACTATACTAGCTTTCGCCCGTGTAGTCTTTAATCGTATCCCACGGGAACTACACATTTTCCTGTTTTAATAAAAATCTTACGTCACATTTCAGACCATAATCATCGCCTTGTTGAACTGTCTCGTCCAGATTGTACGTCGGCCACCTCGGCTTGTGAATTGGACTAGCTTCGCCTTCAACATTCTCATGTCCGCGTCAATGTTATTTTTTAAACTACTCAAGCCACTCTATATGTTGCGTTTTGCTTGTGATGCAACATTGGCGCTATATTCAGCTGAACCGAATGGTATGGGCATTATCCATAATAATGGTACTTGGTTCCTTTAAATTGTCCATCACGTTAAGGAACCACTCGTAAGTTTTTCCGCGTTCATTTCCTCATGATGATCTCCCGTCTTTTTGGATTTAAGGGCTAAAAGTGAATTGTCTATAAACCCGTTAGCTGTGCACTTAATCTTTCGCCTTTACCTTCCGGAACTATAGAGGAAGCATGAGCAGTGTCGTATATCCACACTTGTCCAACAGTATGATTCGCGTCCAACCATGTCAAGGAATACTATTTTGTTCCAATCCGTAATATTTTTCGACTTTTCTAAAAATGTCATCCGTGTAATATTTTTTTATAAAAGAATCCGATTTTATTTAAAAGTCGCCATAACGATATCGTATTTCCACAAAATATTTCTGCATCTTTCACTGACGTCAACAGTTTTAAAACCGTGGGCAACTCCTATATATACATGATTTTATATGGTATTGGAATCAAAGCTATCAACTTCAACGATCGAATATTTTCTTTGTCTCATTTTTTGGGGAGTCGATAACTTATTGTCATCGATATTGAATTAACAAAGAAAAGTATCATCATACTTTTCTTTGTTAATTCTTCATACCTTACTACGACCAAATTCAAACGCCTGTGCTCTCTCTCCACTGTGTCGTTGATAGATAACAATGGGCCGCCGTTTTGTGTCTCCCGTTCAAAACATTCACGGAAGCTGATAACCAGCTCCCGCGCTTGACTGTTTAAAACTGTATTCTTTGTTCGTTACGATATTTTAATGAACTACATATATATACGGAACTCACAAACACAAAGTGGAATAAGGAATGAAAATTATAACAAAACTTATCAAAAATAAAACGACAGCAGAGACAAATATAACAACTAGCAAAATAAAAACCCAAAAAGGGGAATAACAAACAAAAATAATAAACTTAACGACAATAGAACAGCAATAAAGATAAATAGAAGGTTTAGCAAAACAAAGACACGGCAGGCGCAGTCGTAATGATTGACGTATCGCAAGTCCGTAACTTGACTAGGTTGACGGTGTGGCCGTTACGAATATTTGTTTTTGCCGATTACCACGTGTCTATCCCTATGATTAAACGCCGCCTAAATTAGATGCATGAAGCATCTAATTTTAGGTCATTATTTTTCTGTGCTTTTTTAAATTTGTGTATGATTTGTTGAAAATGTATAAAAATAGTCTGAGTGTGTGGGAACGTCTAAAATGTCACAGTGCCCATGCTATATGAAATAGATTATAGATTGCGTTTGATTTTCTAGTTCATTGTTATGTAAACATTGAGTCACGACCGACATGTGCGTTTTCCTAACGAGTTTTGTTGGTTTACGCTGGAATTGGCTTTAGACTACACTGAAAGTTTGCCTACCGACAGAATGGTCGTCTTTATTTACTTGTTAGTCTTTTTTCCGCACGACACATTGGAACAATTGTATCTTATATCTAGTTAGCGACCGTTGATAATCGAACCGAAATATAGTTAGAGTGCTTTGTATTTGCAGCGGACTTTCCCCACTAACATTTCAATAACTAGTCCTGAAAAAATTGGATGCTTATGAAGGCGGTAGCTTCGTAGCGTCCTGCAAACGTTTACAGTCGCTTATTGCATTAATCTCAGCAATAGGCGAGGAAGTGAAAGAACGCTGCAATAATTTAGCTACAAAGCCTGCTTTGACTTAAAATAAAATTAGTCTCATAAAATTTCGTATATATTGGTTCTAGTCAAAGTCATGTACGCTTCGCTGTGGCTTTGGATTAACATTTATGTTAACACTTTTAACACAAATCCAACTTATTTTAGCGGAATATCACTCGTTTGCTTACTATTGAGTATGGATATTCTTAAGATAGATAGATACCCACAAAAAAGGAATGAAAGAACAAATTTGGATTTTTAAATAAAAAAATTGACACACCGCACGTGCAAGCACATTTCACGTAGTAAAGTGAAATCACATTCAAGGTTAAATGGACAAACAATACGTTTTCGGGACCCGTGTCTAATTGTACAAAATGTTTATATTTTTTGTAACATTTTTTTTATTTGAGTTTTAAAACCAGGCTTAGGAAATCAGCTGTCCCATTCAGTGTAGAAATATTCAAAGTAATAATATTTGCCAATTGTTCATATCTACTCTTTAACTCCAGCCTTATACACTCAACATTACCTAATGTTTGAACCTTAAACTTGGGCTCCAGATATCCACTTTTAAGACAGTAACAATATAATCCGTGGAGATATTTTTGTTTAATGTCTATGACGTTTCACAGACATTACACAGCCTACTTGAAACACAACACAAAATTTGTGACCAAACATGTGATGCTGCAAACTAAACAAGGTTGCAAATTAAGGTTAAGCTTTCTACACGAACAATATCCAAGTATAAACATCGTTTATTGTTCAAGCGGGCATGCTGCACTTCAGAATGCACTTACAAATGATGAAGAAATATGTTTAGAGTAGAAATGCCTAGCATACACATTGACTACATATGTCATAATTTCAAATGCCCTTTCAGTGTATTAGTAACCGCGGGCTGTATTTGTTATGGAAATTTCAGCATTTGGAACGTAGAATGGAGATCTAAATTATACGAAACTTACCTTGTCATGATGTAAGTCTGTGTACCTACATTGTTTTATCTTGGCAATTGTATAAAGATTTACAATAAGTGTAGAGATAAACGTGTTAATAGGATAAGGAAAAACATTTTTACGTCACCACTAAAGTATACATTTTCTTTGCGAAAGGCTTTGTTTTGCAATTTACAGGGGAAGTCCCAGTTGCGTAGAACAGAATAAATTAACACTTCGTTTCGTTCGAGAAGTGGCTCGGTGACCTCATGTGTGAGCGGGGCTTTCCTCAGCTCTATGTGACGCCCGTTCCACGTGGTCCGCTGTCAATGTCGCCTAGCTGATCAACATCCCTTTCACTAAGGAAAGTGTATCAAGGCAACAACGAAAGACACGCGAATAGCTGGGGGACCCTATAGTGCCCTTTATGTAGATTTATTCAACGTGAACACTACACGAGGAAGGTATTGAACTTTAAAAGATAACAAAATAAATTCACTTCTTGTTAGTTTAGAGATTGTGGTTAAAGAAACTATTTTCTTGAAATCAATTTACGGTGTATGGAGATCTTACGAGTTACAGCGACATCGCCCATCTATAAACGGTATAGGTTAAGCTAGCACTGAAAAATCATTTGTACCTACCCATCTCCTACTAAATTCTCAACGTTGCCTCGTTTGATTTTTATTGATCCTTACAAGATTATGCATATCATTGGATGTCACAACAGTAAATGGATGTTAGATAAGTGTACAGTGTATTATTAAACAAATGGATGACTATTAATGGTTAACCACTTCCTGAACGTTCCTATAACAGAACCAAGAACTCACGTATTATGTATACACACAGCGACCAATTGTCGAATGATTGCGAAACATCAATATACTGGTAGCCTGAATAATGACTAGTAAAGACAGCTTGTTTCACACTTTTACTTTCCGTCGTTCTTTTCAACATCGAAATAAAACAACATGTACCTCAGTTAACTTAACTGACAAAACAAATCCATTTAGTCAACAACTGACCCTAAACGAAACAATAATATCCAGATACTACTTTGTAGGTCAATAAAAAAATAAAATGTGAATCTACTTGTATCACGTCAGGTAGATCGTGAGAATTAAAAGCACCCCTTTCACAAAAGAAAAATAAGCTTTAAAAATGTTAAAACAAACTACCGCTAAATCGCCCAGTCATAGATATGCTATAGTTGAAATAATTAAATAAAAGCTGACTTCGGAGAAAAAGCCATGTAGCTTCTACAGATTATTTGTTATCGAAAGAGGATGAACAAACTTAATTTAAAAACCTACATTTATCCAGACCTTGTTTTACTTTTTTCTGTTAAATAAAGGAGTATTTATCCTCTTTATAAGCATTTATTTTCTTCCACCTTTTTTACGCGTTGCGTTTTACGTTTTAGTTTTATCCTTCGCGTTTCCTGGGATCATAGTGGATGCCGCTATCGATCCTGGCAACACAGGAGTAGCAGTAGTAGAAATCAGGGGTGGTCCAGGTCCGTTTAAAAATAACCTTCTTTATCTAGGAATACTTCGATTAGTATTTACTCACACATTTTCACGCCGGTTCCCTAATACGATAGGCAAAAAGAACCCAGTGCCTAGTCTGACGATACTTAAATGTTTGCCTTGTTTCCTCCACATTCCTTTGTCATAAACACGCCGGTTACAAGACTCTTGACACCACCATCAGACAGTACCCAATCGATTTGATCATGTTGTGACAAACATTACTCATCTGAACTTATTCGTCAACAGGCAATGGTGGCGTGCTACCCGGGCTCAGGGAGCCACTATGTCAAACACGTCGACAACCCCAACAAGGACGGCCGCTGTATAACAGCCATATACTACTTAAACCTAGACTGGGACGTGAGACGTTACGGCGGATTGCTCAGGTTTGGTATTTACACTGTACCTAATTGCGTACTGTAAATTGCGACAAATCGAAATGTCAGACATAAATTTCTGTACATATCTGTCTTAATCGTGTAGATTGTTACGTTGAATCAGTTTTAAGACAAACTTTGTATTAATGTCGATTCCACCAAGGGTCCAAAACTCAAAATCTCCAAGACAACAAACGATAATAATAACTAAAATAAGACTACTTTTACGGATTTTATCGCGGTTTATTTAATCATTTAACTAGCCCGACGTTTCAGAAGCTTTGAAGCAATCATGGTCACGAGTGGCCTGAGATGACAGATGTCCTGATATCATAAGTTATTAAAAGTACCCGAAGAATTATAATTATTTAGTTGTTGCGATTAACGCAAACAGTACTTATTATATCTTGCAGTTTTATTTAACCGCGATAAAATCCGTAAAAGTAGTTTTATTTTATTCTAGACCAGCGATTGAGACGAGTAACCTTGCCAAAACACATTTTAGTGCAAAAGTGTTCGCGCGGACACAAGTGCACTCACTTTCGCATCGCTCTCATATTCCAATGGGAGAGAAATCAGGCGACTTTTTAACGTGCTCTCCGGTGTACAGGGGTTTAACACCGACAACTTCCTGACTTCGGACTGTAATCAGAAATTGTGACATCCTAACACGTTTTTTAAAAACTAAACCCTAAAATTTTTGCAAATGATAATACTGTCATCTCAAATCGTAATTATTTTACAATAATTTGTAAAATAATTACGATTAATTGGCTTACGCCAAGGCATAACAACATAGTGGTCCATGTGTGATTGTAAATGTTGAAATTTTCAGAGTCTTCCCAGAAGGTACAAATCAAGTCGCAGACATAGAGCCAATATTTGACAGAATACTATTCTTCTGGTCAGACCGGCGGAACCCGCACGAGGTTCAACCGGCGTACGCGACAAGGTAAAAACAACCTGATTTAATTATATGATACCGCTTTAAGACTGATTATGAAAACTACTATGATGTCCCATTTCTTGCGGTTTATGAGTAACCATAAAGGAGCAACATGTCTGCAAAAACAATTATGCGAATGTTTATGAGCGTCGGCAGACATTCAAAGGCTCGGCTGTGAGCTGAAATATACTCCTCTTGTTTTTTTTTATAGCATAAGGGGGCAAACGAGCAATCGAAACCGACGCCCACGGATATTCGCCTGATTGTTACGCAGATGCGTTGCCCTCCTATCACCCCCCTTCCCAATGGGCCGCCGGCTACTCACAAACCGCACGAAACGCGACAGCGACGCTGTCCCTTTGCACCGGTTTCGAGTCAGCGAGAGGTACTTCCCCGGTTGTGCTGGCCCAATTCCGTTGCATAGGAGGACGCGGTGTCATGCACCATGCATGGCACTACCTCCTCCTATGCAGCATGGCACTACCTCTTCCTAAAGAGCCTTGTGAGTGTAGCAGATAGTCCGCACAATTTATGTTTTGGTAACATATATCCTAATACTCTAAATAGTGCCAACATGTCGGAACATAATATATTATGTATTATTAATAGTAAAATTTAAAATTTCAGATACGCTATAACTTTGTGGTACTTCGATGCGCAAGAAAGGCAGGAAGCGGTCAAAAAGTTTAGTAAGTACATGTTAGAAACGTCTTCCTGATAAACAGAGTGTGATTCTGTGGGCAAAACGAGACAAAAACGACACATCCCTACTCCCTAATGGAGAGAGACAGGAGTGCCACGTGTCGCGATCGTTACATACCTGCTCTGACTCCTCCACATTCATTGCTAGCTTCATACTATATTTCTACTGCAGGAGCGAGCTATTTGTACAGTATACGACAGTACGCTAAGAGATAAGTTTAAAGAAATTGAAATGCTGACTGTTTGTCCACAATACATTTTAGATAATGTAAAGTATGTCATCTCAGTATGAAGGATCATAACGGGTTATTGAACATGGTGTTATTAACTCCCTTGGCAAAAATGGTACCTTGATACAGTAGTGCTGATGTTTTGATACCTTTTTCACAAAAATGGCACCTAAAACCATGTCGTGTATTTTAAGAGAAGACATAGGACTTGCAGCCTATAAGAATCACTTCTTAACTAGCCATTTCTTAACTGTTAAACTAAAGATGAATAGGGTGGTAAAATCGAAACAACTACTAAAGCGGTACGCAAAGGGAGGTCACAGAAAAATTTTGCTTACGGATAAGATTTTCTTTTTTTCAATTGAGCAACATTTTAAACAAAAGGACCGTATTTGTATCAAAGATCTAAGGAAGCGTCCCAATAAATCGACAGAGTGCAACGTCGGCATTATCCGACTTCAGTGATGGTTTGGTGGGGTGTTAGCGATCAGTCGCTCCTTCATAAAGATTTGAGCATCAAGTCATTTTGTTTGTTAAAGTTGCTCAATTGTAAAAAGTTTCTTATCCGTAAACAAAGTTTTTCTGTGAATCGCAAAGGGAGTGCACAGAAAAATCCAGGATCCCAGAAAACGTTCAAAATGTTTCAGTTAGTAAATTTAGAAACACCGTAAAGTAATGTTTGTGTATTATAAGGTAAAATATTTTTGAAAGCTATACCTTGGGAATTAAACTCTCCTACCAAGCAGTTGCGGCCAGGCGGTGTAGTTATAATAAAATATAATATAATGCAACCATAATGTAACTTCTGTATATTATCTCGAGTCATCAGTCCCGCCGATTCTGTTTCGCCGGTTGTTCTCAGGTCAGGGTGAGTGTTGAACCTGTAAAAACTCATTCAAAAAGAGATTTGTAAAATCCTATTTTGAATAAAATATTTTGATTTTGATACAAACACGATCTTCATCTATTAATTCTGTTAAACATATTCTTGAAATCGTTGCAAACTGTGTACGTGTCGCATGGGGTGATGTGGCATGAGCTGCACGAGTATCAAATGATCGCTCCGTGCGTGTTCGGCGATTACAAAGGAACGAGGGTGAAATGGAAATGTAGTCTAAAGTAGAATATATGTAGGTACACACCCGAAACACATTTTACACAAACTGCTTATTAAGCATACAAAGACTGTCCACTCGATGTCATGATGCCTTCAGACCTAATAACATTCGTCACGTCAGTTCACATCAGAGGAGCCGCAGATGCAAAAAATTAACATGTTCATTTCTTCACCATCATCATCATCATCAGCCGGACGACATCCACTGCTGGATATGGGCCTCCAACATAGAGCGCCATAGGTCACAGTCACGTCCATCCAGTGTCTCCACTCCACCTTAACCAATACGTCAGTCTACCGGGTAGGGGGCAGTGCAACACTCCGTCTTCACTTGTAGTGAGAGTAATTCGTATGACGTTAAAAATACAGATGTAAGCAGATCGCACAGAAAAGTATTTTGCGGGAGAAAGTTTAGTTTAAAATAAAAAAAAATAATTAATATCCTTGTTGTAGAAGAACGCAGCGAGGCGTCATCGAGTAAGTGATGCTGGGAGCGACCGGGCGCGCACGCAGCGTGCTCGTAGCGTATTATTGCTCCAGCCTATAGTGCGTATTCTCTTGTATTTTACTTATATGTATAAACTATTTTATAAAGGAATTAAATAACTATACAAAGTAATTTTATACAATTATATATCTTACGCAATTGTAATAATTATAAATGTTTGTTATCATCATCATTATCAGCCTTTATCGGTCTACTGCTGGACATAGGACTTTTTCAATGAACGCCAAGACGACCGATCTCCGGCTACTCGCAACGGTTGACCAACACTTT
>JAFELO010000870.1:72508-105465 GCA_017140195.1 Eumaeus atala
TCCCGGGTGCCACACCCTGTCGAAGGCCTTCTCCATATCGAGAAAGACTGCGACAGAGTGTCTCCCCTTGTTCATCTCTACAGACAAGTGGTGGATCACCCGCCCGCGTCAGTTGCAGCGTGGTCGAGTGGCCGCTCCGGAAGCCGAACTGTTCGTCCCTTATGGGAATGTACAGCTTCAGCCTCCGAAGCAGAAGCCTCTCGAACAACTTGAACAGTCCAAATGTCTATAACTAATCACGATTTCCAATGTAATGTAGTAATTTCTGGATAATTAATAAGTCGGTACTTATCAACTATCCAGATATACTACTTATCAACTATCCAGAAATCACTTCCTTAGTTAATTATTACTATAGGTACTTAGAACGTATATTATTACGCACTTAGTATAAAAATATATAGTTGCCGTCTAGCCTTTCCAGTCTATTCCTATGTCCATTCATCTCGGTGTTCAAACTAAAAATCGAAATTGTAGCTTAATAATTCCATACGTTGAGTGGGTAAGTACTTAAATCTGTTGTTTTCAGAAAGATAATCCTTCGTGTTCTATTGAAAACATACGTCGACCTCGTCATTAACCAAAATTACCAAGCCTTAAATGATTACGTGAAAAAAGTGGTGGACAAAATTACCCAGGCTGAGAACCTTATCACATGGGAGGCTAAAAATAGAACGTAAGATACTTATTACTCGGACGACACAAGTCACAAGTTGTACAACCAGCTTTATGTACAATGTAGGTCATACTAGGCAGAATTATGTGCCTATCATTTTGTTCAGCAGTAACACGACGACAAGTGACCTGATCAGCAGTCTGGTCTAGATTACAACATGTCGTGCAGGCCATGTAGATAGATGGGGGTATCTTTGCACCCCTCTTATAAGAAGAGGGGGTTTTATGATCAGGATGAGGAATCGCTCTCGGTACATCTCTTATAAGAAGAGAGTACCTAAGAGCAACAGGAGGAGGCGATTTTGCGCACGGGGCGAGGATGAGAACCTCATCCCATTGCACTGTCTGAAAGTCGGTGGGGTTGTCCTGTAGTGCGTGGCAACACCATGTGTGGAGGTGGAGTTGGTCCCCTAGGGGGCTGACTAGCCGTCGAGGTGTCCTGATGATTTGTTGTTCCGGGGCACCTCGCGGTGGTTTTTGTGGGTATTCGGCACTATCATGTGCCGCGAGTCCCACACACCACTGGACCCCACCAAGGTGAAGGCACGTAAATGCGTCTCCCCGCGTCAACAAAAAAAAAAGGCCATGTAGGTAGATGCCCGGGACTCGTAACGTTCAATACGTTGTGCTGGCCCTGTCTGTAGAGTGGTCTGCATGTCAATCGTTCTGATGTTTATATGCCTTGGTGTTCATCAAACGACCCCGACTGGAAATTTGCCCTCTGACACTATGGAAGTAGTGCCGTAGCTGAACAAAATGGCATTCCGAGGAAGTTAATAGGTTTTTGTAACCTAGTTCATATGTAACATTTCACGCCGTCCCGTTCCCTAATAGGGTAGGTAGAGCGAACTAAGTATCACATATCACGATGCTTACATACCTACCTTGCCTTCTCGACATCCATAACTCAAAAACATACAAACCCGTCTGTTTCGAACTCTCTCGACAACACCATCGATCATGGTAAGTCAGTCTTGGTCATCAAGTTTATATTTTAGTATGTAGGAGAAGGTGTGTGGCACCTCCATACATTCAACTAACTAGTTATCTTGAAGTGATCGAAATTCGGCCATAATTATCAAAAAGTCATTCGAATTCGAATATAACTTGACTATAAAGCCCTTTATAATAAAGCTGGATGTCGTACTTTTATAGTCCATTTTTATCAAAGTGTCCTAAATGGTAAATAAATAACGCGTTCAACAACAACATAGAGTAATAATGTGGTAAAGTGTTGTCACATAAAGAGCAAATAGCCAAATGATGGATTCGGTTTAAGAAAGTGAAAGATTATGAAGTAAGTTAAATTTGTTAACGTAAAAAGCATAATTGCAACTTATGTAATTTTTTTTAATAAAAATGCTATGGAAGAGTATGTATATGGAATAGTAATGTTATAATAGTTTCTAAATTATAGATACAAGTTATTATAAAATATAAATATTATGTATAAAAAAGTGGACGCATATATAAATCTTATTTTTACTACATAAATAAATTTAAGGCTGTGTTTACTTATAAATTTGTACAAATTCGTTGTCTATTACATTACTTAATGCAATAAAGAGACATTTTAGTAAATTTGATAAGATAATATATCAACGCGCGCACACACATTGACACATACACACACACACAAGCACACAAAAATACACACACATAGATACACAAAAATCACTTATATATACACTCATCCTTAAATATAATAAAAGAACAAGTTGTAGCATAATTAGCTCCTTTTGTTTTGTTTTTTTGGTTGTTTTTGATTCATACAATTGAAATTTTCGAGTGTACAATGGTGAAAGGGAATGACCTCCGGACACAGGTTATCCTAGGGTAAAGTGCTAGTGAAAAATAGAAACTGATTCAGTATAAAACTTATTTTACGAGTAAATATGTAATAATTACTCATAATGTGTTCATTCCGTCCATCCACTGCACTTCTCAAAATATTCCACATCATCCCTATTCACCGAAATAAAATATGCAATTTTCGTATTTTATTGAATTAAAGTTCTTATAGTGATAAATTGTTATTAGTGTAAATCGTATGAAAAATGATCTTGCACGTGTTAGTAAGTTATCACATTACCAAATTAGCGATAAGTGATAGAAAATTGTGATTTCCATGTTGGGCCCACTCCCCAACGTGGTTTGTTTGCACTTTAGGACACTTTGAAAGAAATGACTATACGTCATAGTGTTTGACAGTTTCACAAATTACAAAACCATTGTACGCATGCTGTAGTGTGGGTAACCGTTTATTTAATTAACACATCATTAATTACATGCATATTATATAAAAAAATATTAGCGATCTGAACACATGAATTATAAGCACACGAAATTGCGTACTCCTCCGTGCGCGCAGTTTTCTTAAAGCGGGGATCTAAACTTTTGCTTCACGTATTTAGATAAGAATTCCACCTTCTTCTCTATAGAGTGACGAGGGATCTCCATAGACAGCTTCGGCAACAGCGCAATAGCATCAAGTCAGTTACTTACGAAACTAATGCAGTTATTGAAAAACTGACGTCTCACGTAGAGGTACTACAACTATTATACTACTCTCTATTGTAATGGAATCTGTGCACAGATTCTGACAAATCTGCCGCTCGCTAGGTATTACTAGGTAGGTGCTGGGGTTTAATGCCCCAACGATAAGACTTATTTATACGATAATAGCTGATACGGTAGACATTGTTTTGCCGGGTTGGGTGAACAACCCTTATCACTTAGGGGTATGAAAAATAGACAGTAGTATATGCACAAAAAATTTGGTAACAATTAGTAAATTATTACCAATTTTTTTATTTATCTCTGTGTGTACATTACTTATAAATTTGTATGCGCTTTACTAAACGGTCGAAGGAGTAAGGTAACTTAGATTGGAGAGTAAGGTAACGAGAATTTTATATATAAGATTTACTAGTTTACTGAACTTGTAATAACAATATGCCGCGCCGTGCCGCCATATTTTTCACCCCGTGCGTATTGCCGTGAGAAGTGTCAGTTGTCGGACAGGCAGTATTGCCAGCTCGCGCTGCCCGCGTTCCGTTAACCCGTAACCGTACATAAGTACGATTATTTAAAAATATAGTTCCATGGAAAATGACAGCCGAATTGGACACGCAGGACAGGGGTGGTGCCTCTCGCTCACATGGTACCGCAATAAAAGTGATGGCTATGGGGGATTTGGTACAGGAGGAGCTCATATATGATGATGTAATTGAGCATCAGTAGTCGCCAAACGCTCGTTTTCCAATGGTATATATTATAATACGGTTCAGCCGTGTGTCGGTCACATAGTCCTGAGTGCCATCTGATCCAACTCGGGGCCACTGGCAGTGTGTAAAGTCATTTTCCCGTAAAACCAAAAAAAAAATAGTGGGTAGATTTTCTATCATCAGCCTATTTCCGCCCACTGCTTAAATCACTATTTGAATCCATCATCATTCATCAAATTTACTGTCTGCCAATCGCATCTATTTAAGGCCTTCTAGGTACTATGTATACGGGCACAAGACTACCTCGTGGTCTAAGTAGTAAACATGTTCAACCACAGTCGTGAGGCTCCGGGTGGGACCAAAGTCCTATTGAGACTTATCAATTTCCAAAAACAGTCGGAAGTCAGGAAGGACGGTGTTTATACACCCGTATCTAGGAGAGCACGTTAAGCCTGATTCCTCTCCGGTCGTGTCGGATTGCCTTCCCATTAGAATAGGAGAATAAGGGAATAAAGTGTGCATTTGCGTCTGCGTACACACTTATGCACTGTAATATATCCCGCACATCTGGCTAGTCTCTATAGAGATGGCCGCCGATGATATTAGCATACTGGCATGAAGATTATTTCAATGGGTATGAGACAACTAACTCTTATTCCAAAAGTGACGTAAATTTAAATATAACAATATACAGGATGCAGCAGTAAACGCAGCAACTTGTAGCCGATACGTAGAAAATTGGCAGCGCGCACGAATAGAACAACACATGCAAAACATATTTGATAAAGAAGATCAGCCTCTGAGGGTGATAGAAGAGTACAAGTGGAAAACCGAAAAGGAACAATGCGTACACACTGAGATGGAATTACTTATTTCAATTATTATTGATGTTAATATCAGTAACTTAGTATTATTTACCACAAAATTATGACAATAAAACTTATAGGCATACTACAGTAAAGAGCAAATCTTACTATCTGGTAGATCCACAGTAACTACGTCCATGTTCACAGACTCGCTTGTCTGTCTAGGGAATTCCCGCTTTGGCGCCGAAGACGGAAAGAACCATCTATCCCTATTTAAATATATGATTTCACGAGTTTCCTTCCTTATTAATATTTTTTTCTGAATACTTACAGAAATATATAAAAACATTTAATATTACCATGGGTGGACAAGTTATTGGGGACAGTAGATTCCGTATGAGATTTATAGATTTTCTAACTAATCTATAATTGCATTTCACTAAAAAAGAATTGAAGGTTTTTGGCACAGACTCTGTAATTACCTCTGTGGTTGTAGTTGTCGAATTTTTTGTTTGTATTTTTTTCCATTGAGATCATAAAAAACTGTTAGGTATATATTTTCGTTTGATTAGTTTTGGTAAAACAGATTTAAATATGTAACTGTGATTCAATTTAGAATTTCCTGGAGCATTTTTGCGTTTTTGTTGCGTTCATTGTGACATATTTTTCTACTGTTCTATGCGGATGGAAGTGTCCAGTACAGCTTCGTCGGTTAAATAGGAGTATTGCTGTGTCGTGCTGTACTTTTTGGGCGCATAGGGATATGGGTGGAATATTTTGAAACGTATATTAATGGCAGAATGAACATATTATGAATTATAGTTATTTACTCGTTAAATAAGTTTCGTGATGAATCTAATTAATACAAGGCATTTCCACAAATTGATGGGTAAATTAAACAATAAATTCATTTGTAAAAAAAAAATAAAAGTACCTTCACGCCTATTATCCCCGAAGAGGTAGGCAGAGGTGTGCTAGTACATCCACAGCTCGCTAGTCCAGTAGGTATACTGGAGCACTCACGATTAGCCAAGGTACTGAGGCCCATGACGTCATAGGTGGCAAGCCTATGGCCACGTCGGGCACATTCCAATCCCGGACAATGTAATGCATGCTCAGAATCTGAAAAGCATTTTAATAATAGTTGCCCGACCTGGGGTTCGAACCCAGGACCCCACGCGGCTAAAGGTCTTAACAGGCGACACCCGCACCGTTACACTACAGGCGATAAAAAGAAATCCCTATTAAATGTAAACTTATTTGTATACGGAAAATATGATTTTTTTTCGACGTCCACTTTTTACTATAATTTCATCTTTATAATTAGTAATTTCTATATTATAGAAACTACTATAATATTACTATGATTCATCTAAAGTATATTTTTTCAAAAATATTAATTCGTTATGACGCGACTATGAGGCTATGTCATACTTAAAATATAAAAAGATAACATACTCAGAATGAAATTGACATGTATTTAAATATTAACAAATTATGCTTTAAATAATAACAAATATTAACTTTTTAATAATCTTTCTTTTTATTTAAGACGACTCATTCATATGGCTATATTGCTCTTTGTGCAGACACTTGAACTCATCATTACTTTATATTGACTTTAACCGGAAGTACATCATATTTGCTTAGTATTTAGAACACTTCGAAAAAAATGTTTTTACATCAGTTTTCGTTCGAAATATTGTATAAATTAAAGATTACTTACCTAGATCTTATTCGCAGGAAACTTTAGAAAAAGTGGAGCATTGGATGAACAAATATGAAAAGGACATAGAGAATGTAACGTTAAGAATTATACGTAAAGCCGCCGAATATGAGAAATTATGTGAGAAAGAAGTAGAACTACAAAATAATGTTAGCAATTTAAGTTTTTGTTCTAGTAATAGGTGATCACTAAGTAATATCTAACAGGGCTAGCACGAGCACGACAGACGAGGAGTTTCTTTATAATTAGGCGCCTCACTTACAAGGTGTCAACGCAAAGTTGGTACGTAGTAAAATTTTTAGTTTCCGGTGGCGCATTCCAAGGAGAAGGGCTGCCCGTTTGTATTACAGTTTGAGTATATTTATAATGGCTATTTATACAAAAATGAACACGCATAACGTCACAGGTAAATAAATGGTGTTGGTTAAAAAAGTTGTCTCTGACAGGTAACTGTTGTTTAATGTTTTACATTAAAGATATATTTTCATCAATTTTTCTGAGTAATAATAAAATATGCAGCGTTTCATTCACAGCTTGAAAAACGCGCAAAGACAATAGTCGATTGGCTTACATTTGTGGAAGAAAGGAGAGCAGCTAACGAATATCGAGAAAATATGAACAAAACCGCTGTAACAATCCAAGCCTGGTGGCGTGGAATACTCGTTCGTCAGAAGTTGGGACCGTTTAATGTCAAAGCTAGCAAAGGAAAAAAGAAACCCTAATTACACACATTAGCGTCATCCTAAATTTTACATATTTTCTCAAGATTTCTTAGTTCTTAGCCAAGAGCTTCGTTGGTTATTGTCTTAAGGTTTTCTCTAAATTAATATTCTGAATTTTAACAAATGAATGAATTTAGTCGTTAGATTAAGTAATAGGGAGAATTGTGTGAACTATAACCGTAAATCCAACGTGTTACATAAAATATTATGATCCATAGACGTCTTCGTGAGAAAAGTTAGGTCAATGTGGCAGAATAATATTTTAATCATTGATTATATTTACCTATTAGGTATTTTTTTCACTTTATATACATAGTTTTATGATTGTATTTCCTTAATATTGTATTAAAAAATGTTTACCTACATAATGTTATATTTTTATACAAAAGTATTTTGTTATTTTTAACTACTTAATCTTATAATGTTCAACCAGCTAGCACTTAGAGATCTTGACTATCACCTATTCGATTGTAGATACAATAATTTACCCTACTTAAACCTATCTATACTGTACAATATTCGATCAGTTATTGTTGTAGTACAGTCATAAAATAAATAAGTAGGTAATTTTTTTTAAATAAATTGATTTAAAATATTTTTTGATCTTTTTTCGTTTTAATTTCACATACCTTTATGCCAATAATAGTAGGAAAAATAGTGGACAAACGATCCACAATAGCTTATAATAAAGACTAACTGTAATTCTAGGCGACGCGACGGATTGCCGAGTATTGGCCTCGTATCCACCATCATCACACAATTCCTAAACGCTTACGAAAGTTACACGCATCATTACTCATCTCAAACAGCATATTCATTTCGGCACCATTTTTGCTGACATTCGAATTTATACTACAATGTATTTAATATTATCTCCCCCTGTAGCTGGCGAATTATTACTAGTAAAATATGAAGAGAAATTAGAAAGGTGAAGCCAAGTTTCAGGAAATTAGGCGTCGAGATATTATCGGTGTTTTTAAAATGTTGAATTCTAAGAACAACTTAAGAAAAATCAATAGTTGAAATGATCAACCCTTATTTATATGAGATATCAAATAAGTGTATAGCGTGTTGTTTCCTGGCCCAATGAAGCTTACCCACATAATAAAGTATCAAAAACATCTGATCCCGCGAACTATGGTCCTATATCTATAATAACAACATATTAAAAAAGTATTAATGAGTAAAGTATTCGAAAAGTAGGTTTTAGATTAACTACATTTTAATAATAATAATAAATACAGCAAACTATTCAGTTTTATAAAGTACGTTCTACTGTAGACGTCGCAGCCAGCATTCTCTCGTGGAAAGAATCACAATATTCATTTGGAATCTTTTGTAACCTCCACAAATTCTTTGAGTGTGTACAGCATGCAACATTGGTCAGAAAGTTACATCACCATGTTGTAGCGGGATTCGTCCTCAGCCTATTGACACCATATTTAAATAATAGAACTCAAACGATTAAAGGAAATGATAAGAGATTACTAGAAATTGGTATACAGATAGCCACAAAGAGCCACTTTGGGTCCTTTTATTTACTATTATTTTCCTTATCAAGTTAAACAAGTAATTACCCGTACATTCATTCATTTATTATTATTAAGCATAATAGACACGAGGTCACAAATCTTCAAGTAAACAGTGCTCTCTCAAAAGTGGTACATTGATTCAGTGTCAATAATCTACAATTAAACAATAATACGGGAGGAGGGTGAATTGCAAAATATTCGGTCAGACCAAGAAAATAAATACAAATCAGTTATATTTTTATTTTTCTTCCTTAGAGTCAAAATATGCGTCTACTGCTGTTTTGGCCTCATCGTTTGTGTTTTTTTTCAAGTGCCTAACCTAAAAGAATTTTAGGGAACCGAAAGAAGTCTGACGGAGCGAGATCAGGTGAGTCAGGCGGATGCGATGATGATTCCTTGCACAGACGTCTGAACGCGGGCGTTATATTAATGAAACAGGACATTTCTTCTGAGCATTCCTGGACGCTTTTCTTCTATTAACGACGTAGACAGTAGTAATCAAGGTTTATAATCTGACACCTTTCAAGATACTCAATCATAATGACCCCCTTAGAGTCCCAGAATACTGAAACCATTACCTTATTTGCCGACAAAATCGATTTTGTTGACAAATAAGGCGTACATTCTGGCGTACGTTAATGAATCCATGTTTCATCCATTGTAACATACTGATTCAAAGAATCATGTACATCGGCTTCAAATAACTCCAAACAGTCGTGTGAAATAGTCAATCGTGTCCTTTTTTGTTCAACTGAAAGCAGTCGCGGAAACTACCTCGCAGACACCTTGTGGGAACCCATTCGTTGACGTTCGTTCGAGATGGCAATAACCTCAGCTATCTCTCTAATTTTTAATCTGCGGGCTCACAGAATTAGATCAAGTACTTATTTAATATTGTCGTCAGTAGTGGACGTTGAAGGCCTTCCAGATACGGGTTCATCTTTCACAATCTCTTGCCACGCTTGAGTTACTCAATTTTTCAATCTTTTTTACGGATATCAATTTTTTTTACGGATGAATAAGACGGAGCAAAATCTCCTAAAGTACTGACCATATAATCATGGATGGGTCTCGGCGATACCCCCTTCTTACTACTTAATGACGGCACGCTGCTCGATTTGCTCCATTTGCAGAATCTATGTCCGATTACTATGTTTAAAAATTATAGAATCACAACTAACTATCCCACACGTTTCGAACTTCACACAATTAACTAGTCTGAACTGAAGTAAATAATGCGGGTAGATTAAATTTTTAGAATTGAATAAATTTGTGTTAGATTTTTCAATCCACCCTCGTTAAACAAATTGTATTAAATTGACGCTGCGTGGTGTATTGTCTTGATGACTTCGGTTGTAACAGTGTCTGTAATCCACTACGGCTTGTGGCTACGAATTGCTGCCCCACCCGCCGTATTCGCCGGATTTAGCCCCCTCGGATTATCATTCCAAATTTAAAAAAAAAACATTTGGGCGGCTCGAAACTTTCGACCGATTATTTCGCCGACCTTCCGGAATCTTTTTTTTCGAGGGGATAAACAAGTTGCAGATCAGGTGGAAGAAGTGTGTTGAACCAGATAGAGACAGTCGAAAAATAAAAATAAATTTAGATCTACTTTTCTTTCATTTTCTTGGTCGGGCTTAGAAATTTTAGATCCACCCTCGTAAATGCGTTATTTTGAAATTTCAACTCAGCTTCTCAGTTCATCAGTTCTCAGCATGATCAGTGTATATAAATATAAGTATTAAAATAAAATAGAAATATACTTTGAAGAACTGTTTCCATTTATGTCGGTGGTTTTAAAAAATACTGGTAATAATCTACTTAGTAAAAATGTTTATAAATTAACAAACAAACCTACTTACTAAAAAGCGTACGACTTAATAAACTTTCATAATTTCAATATTTTGACACATTCATTGATGTTATCCATTGTTGAGATTATCACGCAATTTAAGAAATAGAACTTATCGTTCCGGAGATGCACCGTAGAAATGAGATACTAGACCGCTCTTACCTGACTTATAATGCTGCAGTGATAGGAAATGAGAATAATCTGAAGTTACAAAATACAGAGGTAACATTTAGCTTCTCGTTCACTGCATCAGAATCGGACCGTGCGCAGCGCCGGGGTGATTTGCTTGATATTGACATAGTACAGCGGGGCTCCGTACCGGTATTTCTGCTCGCACTAGAATACAGAAATGAAGTGATCGCGTGTGACTTGCGGATGGAGTCGCTGGCTGAGTTTGTGGTTCGATTGTCGAGCGGTATGTTTAATAGGAGAGACAATGAACCGCATGGTCACCTATACGACGTGGCCCCACTGCACGCGCGACCACCTGACGGGAGGCCCTACCCGCGTGAATTCACGCCCCGTGGCCAGGCGGATCTGCAATCTGGACGAGGATCGAACATGCACATGCATATCGCACCCACTCCACCACTCACCTGCAAACCTAACACACCACACAACGCATGGGCCCTAACCAGGCCTTTATCCACCCCTGAGCCCATGCAGACCTCGTTACCGACGGGATAATAGTCCTCTCGCGATCCGACCCGGGTTGTGAAGTTCGCCTCAGTGCCCGTAATCCGGGAAGATGACCCAACATTCATATACAATCCAGACAAACATCAAGTCGGACAACAACACACGTTCGACCACGAGTGGTCCGAACGTGTCCCAATACAATCCGCCATTTGCCTACCTCAAATAATACCGCTGTACCCGTTAGTTATTCTGACTCTACCGTGCGCGTGTCTTTTCATCCGTCAGAAGGTGAAGGGTGGACCGTGACGATGTTTTAATTAGTTCGTCTTCTAATAAATCAGAATATAATGTATGGAACTGTCAGAAAATTAACTTTTTTGAGTTTATAATGTTAATCTATGGTGTCCTTTTGGTGCCTTCCTTCTCCTATATAAAATATAGCTAATAACAACAAAATCATCGTCTCTATTGTCGTATCGTAATGTATGTATTAAAAATATTTCCGAAGCTGATTCTGTATGTAGTGGACGAACCCCATTTCCATTTCGTAAATGACGTCACACCATTCGCGCCGTACGCTCCGATTGCGATGCAATACAGGATGCCCTTTCGGTAGAGGACCTGCCTCCATAAAAAAACAATAAATCATATCCACAAAAATATTGAAGCTCAATTTTCCACTATATTTTAGAAGTCCTTTATTCGCTTATCAAAATAGAAGGGTTGTATAACATCCAATTTACAAATTCGTTTTGCTAACTTACAGTAAATTACAGAAGCCTTTAGGAGATCGGATAATCACCGTCCACGGATCTATTAGCAACTAGGTCTTATTAAAACATCGAATTATCGAATATGACTACTCCATTGACCACGTGCTACGACAAGGCGCATGACTCGGGCACATAACTCTGGCTACGAGAAGGCTCATGATGGCTTCTAAGAGCTTGTCGATTATGTAGTTTTGATGACCAGATCAATGAAATTTAGTAGATTCCTTGCATAAAATGAATATACGCAGTATGTTCGCTTACATAGAAAACTAATAAATATTTTTCAGCGACTTAACGAAAAAAGAGAAAGCAACCAACATCTATCTGTTACAGAAGAATCAAACGAGGCAACAAATAAAAATAAGAAAGAAAAGGACAGGTAGTCCTTTTATTTAATTTATTTATAACTATTGATAAAAGGAAATGTGCAATATGTATAAGTAGATGAGTTAAATGCTTTAAAATCTTAACCTATACAAGGAATTTGGAAACAAGTTAACCGAACCGGGTTGAAAGCTACAAACGGAAAGTCTTATTTTTAGGGCTCCGTACCTCAAAAGGAAACAAAATGGGATCCTTATAGTACCATTTGGTTGTCAGTCTTTGTATGTGTCTGTCTGTCCGCCTGTATGTCTGTCAAGGGATTTTCTTGGCAACGCCTGGAAGGATCAAGCTGAAATTTACGACAAATACTGAACATCTGTAAAGTTGGTGTTTTTATAAGAAACGAAAAATTAAACCAAAAATACTAAACATTAAAGATTATCATCGAGCCAGATTTGATTGCATTGGCTCAGAATCATCGTTCATTCATTGCAATCAAAGTAGGTGGCAAGTTTACTACATGTATATATGAAAAGAAATTCACAGACAAGTTAGAAAATGTTTAGCCATTTTCGTATTTATTCCCACATTTGTACCAACCTAGTAAAAGGAAAGAAGAAAAAAGAAAGAAAAAAAGAAGAGAACCTGTGCTAAATTTTACGTGCAGTTGTTTTTGCGTAAACGAAAATCAAACATACATACAAACTTTCACACTGATATTAGTAAAATAGGATTAGTACGAGAGATTAGTAATTATTAGTACGAGTGATTAGTAATTATTAGTACGAGAGATTAGTAATTATTAGTACGAGAGATTAGTAATTATTAGTAATCTGTACTAATAGGATGAACGTAATTCTTATATACTTTTATTTATAGGCTCTCGTTGTTTAATGCGAGCGTGTTTGCAAATATATTAGAGAACAGTCAGACAGAAATGAACATTCTTGGTTGGTAACATACATTTAATAAATTCATTTATTTTTCTAATAAAAGCTTACATTAGTACCAACGGCTGACCAGATACCCGACTTCGAATGTGTGTGAGACGATCGGTGGCTTAAATAAATATTATAATCATTGTACCACTAATTTCAGCCTATTTGTAACGTAGTGGACTTCAATTTAAAATTCATAGCTGTTCTTTTATCTCAAGGCTTCCGTTTCTTCAAGAAATTGGATGACAACTTCCGTTGTTTGCTTGTTAGATAAGATTTTGTATGAATTATTTTAATTTTAAATGTGAATTTGGACATGTGAAATTCGAAGATACTCTAGAGTACCATCCTATAGGTATCTTGCTTTTGTTTTGCATTTACTTCTTTACGAGTCACACTCACCAGAGCGTGAAACTTGGTACTAGGCTACTTCTGTTGACTATGCTGCTTCTTCACTATGCTTTCTCTGTTCACTATGCTACTATTGTTAACCATGCTACTCCAGGCGACTATGGTACAAGGTATATCGATGTTCTTATCTAACATCTTAAGCAGGAATATGTAATCCTATAAGTGATAATCAATGTTTTACAGCTGAATGCAACACGGAGTTAAGAATTACGAAGGCCATATCGGATTTGCCGTTGTTTTTTACTATGAAATATGATTTAAATCCGTTGGATGCTAAAGAAATATCTCGCGTGAAGAACATTCAAAATCTAAACCGCGATAAACTGAGGAAATACATGGCAGATAGGTAGCATTACTTATATTTTTGTCGCTCTAGAGGCCGACGTTACAGTGTGATGCTGCATGTTACTTGGTGTAGGTGAGATGTATATATGTGTGCACAAGTGTATGAGCAAGGCGCAGGTGCACTTCCTGTACGCGCATTCTTCTACTCCGATGAGACGGCAGTCTGACACGGCCGGACATGTGTAGCCAGTAGGTATGAACTCTTATCGGCCAGTGAGCGGATTTTCTATACAACACCTGACCAAACGCAGCATATGGAAAATATTCCGTTTTATTACTCATATGCGCTAGGTAGCATAGTGCGCTGCGTAACACTTTTCTGTTAGCTTAACATGTACAAATCCTTCGATCGATTGTTGTTTCATTAATGTTTTAGAACCGCGTCTTGATTTGCAAAACCACACGCCCTGCCCATTATGAGAAAATGTAAACATCGCCATTGAAACACGAGGCAGACTCGGTAAGCTTTGAAATGTCTGAAAAAAAAGATCCACACTAGTTATTTTGGGCGGCAAAATTACTAATGTGAAGAAACTTTGCCGCCGTGGGTAGCAGGCCCGAACTCCCGGGTTCCAGTGTGAGTCCAGGGCTGTCCTGCCCTAGGGTATCCACCCGTGCAGGTGTCATATGCATATTGCATGTAATAAGAAACCTATTTACAGGAAATACTTCATGGACACAATTATGGATACGTACATGTACTTAAACCTCCGTAACGATTTTACAATACTGACTGACACAGTAAATGCCGTCTTGAGTCGTGAGCAGTATCGGAATTGGTTATACGAGCAGGAGGCCAAAAATAAATTGTAAGTCAACTTGTGTAAGTCAAAGTGTGTCTGTGTGTGTGTGTGTGTGTGTGTGTGTGTGTGTGTGTGTGTGTGTAGCTAGTTATCTAAATTAGACGAGAGAAAATTTTTATATTAAAAGTTTTATAGATACTGAAATAAGTCCTGATACATCCTGGTGACAGATAGGCATTGGAATACTAGTTTTAGTGTTCAATTTGTAGGTACGGAACCTTAAAACGTGAGTCCACGAGGCCGGACACCCCAATTAAAGCAGGGAAGTTCTAAATAAACATTTGTGTTGTGAAAATCTTGCGATAAAGAATTATTTTTTGTGTCCAGACTAGAACGAGAACTTCATAAGCAATTAAGACATCAACGGAACCACATCAAGGCAGTTGTTTACGACACGAACTCTACGATTGACAAACTGATACGAAAGCTACAAGTAACTGTTAAAAATACACTTTATGCCGTTGAAATCAACGAGAAGCGCCGAACTTTCCCCCAGTTGTGGGGAACCGATTTACTTTTTTTTCTCGAACTAAAGTTCAGTTGTCGTGATGTCATGCTGTGGAAGCGAAGAGAAGCCAAGTACAGCCTCATCGGATTGCTGCGTCGCCCGACGGGCAATCATAGACAAATTTATGTGCAAGACAATTTTTCTATAGTAATAATACAAAATAATTTATAATTCTGATAAATTACAATTATTTACATTTTTTCCGCCCCGAGTTTATCCGCCGTCATGGACTGAAGTGCCAAGGTCTATACGTCATAAAATTTCCTTAGACAACACGTAGATTATTGTAAGGATATTTATACTTACGCAAAATTTGTTTACCTACTCGTTAGAGTTTTTGCAAGGTTTGTATAAAGTTATGCCTGTTTAGGTATCGTTGGAACCCGTGTAGATGACAGTATCCATCGCTGTTCAAATTGAGACGTTTGTTGTTGTTGCTATGTTTTAGGATTTCACTCTTAACGTAGCAATGCAATTTCGGTATATTGACAAGTGGCAGCGGGCACGCACAGAGCAAAATGATCAATCGATTTATGAGAAAGAGTCTTATCCCAGTGGAATCATTGAGAAATACAAGCAAACAATTGACCAGGAGCAGCGCGTGCACTCAGATATCATACTCATAATGAATGTTGCTATAGATGTACGTTGATTATATTTTTCTTTTTATCACAACATAAGCGGAGGCTCAGGCAAAGGAGCGATGCCTTAAATTGCACTCCGACGTACAGTGGTGTAACACCGCCGACTTCTTCAGTTTGGATTGTTTCTACTCAGATATAAAGATCCTAGTAACACTTTTTATTATTTCTAAGAACTCTAACCCCGGACATTGTGACCTGAGGTTGAAAATGCTCACCACTAGATCACATAGGTGGTTAGATAGTGTAGGAAAGTGCCATAAATATAGCTACCAAAATTAATAAAAATCTATGTTTGTATTACAGGAAAAGTCAGAGAAAGTGGAAGAATGGATGAATAAATATGAAGTAGACATAGAGGGGATAGATCTAAAAATACAATATAAGAAAAATAACTTTCAAGCCACACACGAAAGACGAATAGCCCTTGAAAAAAGAGTAATCTCTTATTCCTTTATTATGGTGTAGCACAATAATCATCGTCATCTATACGCAGGAATATATTACTTAAATCATATTGAACCATTTTCGACTTGTAAAAAGGGCTTTGTATGGCATAATCGTTCAAACATAGACAAAATCAAGGTACCGCTGCGCTTGCTACGTATGCTGTGCATTGACAAGAGGCGCACGTTGCTCTGTGTGAACTTATTAGTATTTTAGTACGTATGTACCATGTGCCAACGTTATAATCTGTGTAGCATACCCATCCGTTAATCGCTGTTGAATAACAATGCCGTTTATTTTATGGAAAAGCGAAGCTTGACCCTTGGTAGATCCGCATTTTAAGTATGAAGGAAAAAAAACATTTAAGATAATTCTCAACGCTGTTCCCTTTGCCACACTTAAGAAGTTTAGAGCAATCTTTTAAAATTCTGAACATACCTGACACCTTAGATGTCTCGTAGCTCTTGACAATTGTATTTTAAGTATTGTACAATATGTTTGCAGCTGGCAAAACATGATGAGTTAATGATGGATTGGAAACATTTTAAAGAAGAACGTGACAAGGACCGAAAGTATATAGCAGATATGACGAAATCGGCTAAAATAGCGCAAGCGTGGTGGAGAGGAATCTTGGTGCGACAAAAGTTAGGACCTTTTGAAGAAAAAAAGAAGAAAAAGGAAAACAAGAAAAAATAACGTTAATACTTACTACGATGTATTATAATTTAAACTGATTGTACTATTTCTATTATTTTATGCTTTTAGTCAGTAAGCCATTTTGTAAATAGATAATGTTAATTAAAGTGAAATTTTTATTTGAATATTTCGTTCATGTAAATGAACGCTAAATAGAAATAAAGCTTTGACTTCTACTATTTTATGTTATTTTGCTAAATAATATCTATTATTTTATCTGCATAACATGTAACGATTTATATGTAAGGTATCTAATATGGTTTTACATTTCTGAATTGTCGTTACCTAAATAAAAATTAACCTATAAGTATAATTGTTTTATTTTATTTTGTAGTATATTTACATATTTTTGTGATGCAATAATAATAATAATAATTACTAACTCCTCCCTTATGGGATGTCGTGGGTTGGTTTGCAGGAAGGAAGCATCAAGACGAAGTCTGACGATCACGACTAGGTATTATTATTAACTCCCACCCTCCACTCTGCCAGGAATTACAGAAAACACTTTATGCACGATCCCCACTTTTGTTACTGGTAACTGCGTAACAATCCTGAAACAATCCAGCACACCGCAGGAGCCTGTACATCGCGTGCACGACAGACTACAAGCACCCACGTCGATGAGTCACTCTTTCGACCCCAAACATAATCGTCAGACGAGTACTCATATCAATCCAATGAAGCTGCGTTGGGTTCCTCTTCGCCGCCACAGCATAAGTGCAGGTCCGAAATAAAAAAGTGTGTGTGTATGCTAAGAGTAGGTACCGACATGGCTCGCTATGATACGGATCCTTTATCCACACGTATAGGCGAAGATTTTTTCGAGCATACGGACCAGTTTAAATATTTGGGATCAGTACTCGACGCGCCAGGCCGGGATATTGATAGTGACGTCACGGCCCGTATATTTGTAGCATAGCAACAGACAAACTGGCGTGAGATGATGTCACTTGTGCCTCTTACATGCCTGTTAGGCTGGAAGGGCTTATCTCTATTATTAGGCCTGTATTGCACGGTATTGGAACGTGGCTTGTGCTTGAGCGGCACAGGCAACAGCTGCGTCGCGGAGATGACGACTCTGCGTTGAATGTGTGGAGTCTTATGAAAAGACCGTGTACGGAATCCGCGCCAGCCTTCGTCTCCGTGACATAGCGGGTAAATTATAAGAAAATTGTATACATTGCTACGTCTTACGGAAGCTGGTCGGTGGGGAAGAAATATATGTCTGTCTGCAGAAGGAGCAGGCACAAAAAGTGAAGAATTGTAAGATCAAGAAAATTAATCTGCAAGGAACATGAAATCTGAATTATTATAGGAATAGTTTAAGCACTTGACGTGAGCCGTTCGTTCGTTCCTTAATCGAAGAGTGAATTTTTATTTTAAATAATAATAATATATGTAGACTTGATAAGTCTACAGATATTATTTTTATATTGGGGCTAGACTATCGTATTGTAAATTCTTGTTTTAACAAGAATTTACAATACGATAGTCTAGCCCCATGCTCAGTAGCGTAATATCCCGTTTATACTCCGTTTACATTCAGCCGAAGCCCCGTGCCAGTTTATAATACACTTGCGTGCTCCATCGATTGTTTGTCTCTGCAACAGTTGTCAAAGAGATTGCAATATGAGTGGAAGTGAGTGTTTTTATATACTGCTTCGTCAGACCCTCACTCACTCCTTGCTGGTGCTAGTGAAGGTAAAAGACGTGACGTGACGTTGTTTTTAATTCTATTAAAAATGTCACACAGTTTTTTAAATATAGAATAACAATCTCTTTCAACTTCGACGACCGCGTTTTAGGCTAGATTCTCTTCTCTATCTATATTTATTTATTACGTTTTAACACACTCGCGGACGCTCAGCCGAATTTCGTAACATTATTTAGACACTATTCTTTTGTATGGAATTCCGACTTTAAACGTCACGTTACTCAGTGGTATTCAACTAATACTTTAAGATCACCAGACATGCTACGGTCTGCATGAGCCGTGGTGACGTCTGCGGCAGTAATTCGTAACAAGTGCAGGTCGCGCCGGGTATAGACTTCGCCTGCTTAAGCATTTGCGTCACCTGTAGTAGTGTTTCAATAAATACATGGCGCACACCGGCTATAGTCTTCCCCTGCTCAACGCGTAGTGTCACTTAGGGTGTTTCAATATATTATATAGGGAGCGCCGGGTATAACATTGCATGCAAGAGTCCTCGCGTAGCTCACGGAAGTGTTTCGTGCAGGGATACGGGACGCGCCGGCTATAATCGTAGTCTGCTCGTGAAGTATTGTTACATGTGGTCGTGTTTCATTACTTAAATAGGGCGCCTACGCCTGTTCAATAGCTAGCTATGCTTATGATAATTATACGAACACATAGGTAGGGCGCGGGGGCTCTAGCTTACTATCTATTTACTTTTACTAGGTGGTTTGAAAAGTACTCGGCCTACACACACAGATTCATTCAATTCTAAAAATCAAATCTACTCACATTGTTTAATTCAGTTCAGACTACTTAATTGTATGAAGTTGGAAACATGTGCGATAGATAGTTGTGATTTTATACTTTTTCTAACAAAACAATCGAACATAATTTCTGCAAATGGAGCAAATCGAGCAGTTTGGCGTCACTGAGTACCTACATGAGAAGGGGCTATCACTGAAAGTCATCCATGATGATATGTATAAGTACTTTAATATATACTGCTCCGTCTTATTAATCCGTCAAGGAAGGAGAGCGTGAAAGGTAAACCCCGCTCTGGAGGGCCTTCGACGTCCACTACTGACGAAAATGTTAAAAAATTACTTGATTTAATTATGGGAGACCGCAGATAAAAAATTAGAGATTATAGGCATCTCTTACGAACGAATTCAAATCATCATAGTCGACGAATTAGGTTTCCACAAGGCGTCTGCGAGGTGGGTTCCGCGGCTGCTTTTACGCTTTACAAAAAAAGGACGCGATTGACAATTTCACATTTGAGAGTTTTTTGAAGTTTTTGTAGTTATTTAAAGCCGATGCTGATGATATTTGAATCGGTTTGTTACAATAGACGAAACATAGGTCTATTACTATACGCTAGAAACAAAGCAACTATCGAAACAATCAAGAAGACCTTGTTTACCACCCCCTAGAAAGGCTAAGGTGATTTTGTCGGCAAATAAGGTAATAACTTCATTATTCTGGGACGAAGGGTGTGATTATGATAGATTATCTTGAAAGGGGTCAGACTATAAACTCTAATTACAACTGTGTTTTACTATGACATTTCTGAGAGCAAATAAAAGAAAAGCGTCCAGGAACGCTCAAAAGTAAAGTCCTCCTTCATCAATATGACGCCCGTGTTCACACGTCTGTGCAATCAATGGCTGAAATCCACAATTGTGACTTTGAAATATTACCGCATCCGTCTTATACACCTAACCTGGCACCTTCAGACTTCTTTCTGTTCTCTAACCTAAAAAAGCACTTGTGAAGTCAAAGATTTTCGACAAACGACAAGGTCGAAACAGCAGTAGATGCATATCTTGACTCTAAGAAAGAATCGTTTTTTTTTTTACCGTCTAAATACTTTAAGTGGGTGATGGCAAAAGTGATTTAGTATGTGTTTATTTTCTCGGTTAGGCCGAATACTTTTCCACCGACCCTTGTATTTAAATCAAAACTAGGTTTTTTTAATAAAGATTTGACATTGACAATATAAGTTCTTGTCATAAACTTAGGGTTACAAGGAAACAAAAGTAGGTGCTATCAGTCATTAAAGTTAATTTTTAAATTAAAATGGCACACACAAATAAATATGGTTTATTGGAACAGCTCTTGCGGTAAATAGTTTCTTTTTATTTTATTGTTTCCATGCATCACACTTTTAAAAAAGAACTCATGTCACCGTAGTTCATATTACCAATTCCTACATACGATCTTATGACCAGTTCTATGAATCCTAACATTTGTCTCTTTCTTGCTGCAATGCCTACACACGTAGGAAACACTCCATAACGCCATGTACAATATATGGAAGAAGACTTTCCCATATGTACCACCAAACCGCCATTTTCTGGGTGGAATAATAGGAAATCATGTGGTCATGGTAAATTATATTTATTGTATTCAGTGATTTCCTTGGGCTTTGTGGAAAGCTTGCCGAATCAGTTTCTGGACGCAATAAACCGGATTCTCTTATCTTTCCAAACCGAGACGTCGCTAGGTAAAAACTGTGTGCAAATATCGGATGATAGTACAGCGGATCAGTGTATCAGAAGAGTATCGGAATGTGATGCGTTTCTATTTGGGATTGCAAAATAAATAAACCAATAAATTCTTCGTGTATTTTAGTCGGATTCGAGCTTTTTTGCTACATCATGACGTCAACGTCAAATTCTAGTATAGGTACGGTAGATGTTTACCAGTCTTCATATGCCATTTGAGGTGGAGATGTTGGCCGTATGTCCTTTATGGATCTGAAGCTGGAGGTATTCTGAGAGGTGGTTAATCTTCAGCGCTCTGTGGGTCAAAGTTGTCTCTGTCGTGAAAAGTTGCCCATTAGTGACAACTCTTTCTATGTCTGTCACAATAGTATCTCGCACTGTTTCAGTACCTTGATGAGTATCAATGGAAAACAATTATGTATTTACGCAATCAATCTCTCACAAAGAGAGTTCTGATTCAACGGATCTTGGTGCAGGCGAGTCGAAATTTTGCGGTGGTAAATGATCTGTTATATTCGTGTGTAGTTGAGGCGGATCTCATACTTGAGGTGTTTTACCTGGCAACGGAATTGAATCTAAATCACATTGTGACTCAATTGCAGCTGGAACGTATACATGGATGCCTCAATCATTTAAAATTATAGAAGATTCAACAGAAGATATTTGTTCCACGCTTATAAGTAGACTTGTCTGCCTTCGGTTTTTAGAGCGGCTTACCATGCTGTCATCTTTAATACATGTACGGATACATGTGTTGTCGAGTTGCTGTCATCACTGCGTACACAGTGTCTACGCCATACCCGCCGTCACAATCTGTGAAGGGATCAGATCAGAATTTTCAAAGTCACTTCCATATGAGGCTTACTCTTGGGTGTATCTAGTTCCTCTTCCGTTCCAGACGAAACCCCTACAAAGGAAACCTCATTGAATAATTTTATTAATCGGTAATTTTTCTGTTCATGTGGATCGTACATTTTCAATTTTTTACCCTTTCTTTATTGTCCGAAACATTTGTAAATCAAAATTTTTAATAATAGACTAACGTTATTGTAGCCACATCCATCTGTTTAAGCAACTAGTGTAGTTATATTTTAACTTTATACTCGAAAACTTTATAATAACTCGATGAAATGTATCACTGATATCAGCTAGATTATTTTCATAAATACAATCTTAATTACTTAGTTTTTAGGTTCAAAGTTTGAATATAAATAAATAATTATTATAAAAACCTCATTTAGGCATCTTTTGCTAATTATTATACCATTTAGAAGCTTTGGAAAATCTTATAATTCTAGCGATAAAAATAATACTTTGCTGACATAAAGTACTCAATTTTACAAAGAAATTAGGTATTTCTGTGTTTATTATATATTCCTAATTACAATATTGTGATTTATTACTATTATTCAATGCATAAATACTATTATTTACATTTTTTTTAAACTTATGCTTACATTACATCAAAATTCGCACGCGGATGTGCAGTTATGATGTTACGGTGTACACACGCACAGACACACGAAAGTGATATCGTCAAAATAATCAAAGCAGTCGTGCAAACTGATGATGAGTTAATAGTGTAAACTACTTCAGATTTTATCGATATCGTTTAACAGTGGTGTTCTGTGCTATCGACAATATAACAACTGTAGATATTTTATTTCTATTTTGTTGATTATAGGCATGATTAACAATAAAACAAAGGACTTAAATTTACTTATCTTTATTTTGTTGTTGTGCCTTTTTAATTTTATCAGCCATATCACTCTCTGATGTTCCAAATTCGGAATTTATTATTTTACATGATCTTCTAATAAAAAGCTTACTCAGTAAAGTAAATAAATATTCATTTACATGAGTATAATGAGTTTAACATTTATTCCACGTCATATTTAGTAGCAAGGTACAAAATTGGCTGATGTTGAATTGTTGCAAGTCAGGAGCTATAATATTTTCATAAATAATTTTTGCTTCATTTACTAAATGCATTAATTCTTTCGTTGGTTAGGTTAGCGAAATTTTTCCTACCCATCATTCCTTTAAGGAGTGTATTTGTGTTGAGGATTTTCCAAATTTGGATTATCCTCCTTCAAATAAAGTTTGCAATGTTCACAATTGCATTTAGCCTAAACTTTTGCAGCTAATTACCCACTAACATAAACTACAAGTTGCTCTTCACAGTTCTAGCTACAGAGTGAATTTTCAAAATATTCAACTTATGAATCTTCAGGTAAAGACAGCACAGGGTAACAAATATTGATATCATTTTTCAGAAGCAACATGGAACTACAGATTAATAACAAATTGGTTTCGTATTTCGAGTTAAGGGTCATCATGTCAGACTTTAAAACAAAATTATACGACTAAAGATTCGAGTAATTAATATGGATAGAGCGTTAAATAAAATTCCATAAACGGACCTCAGAGAAAAGAGTAATAATAATTATATAATATAATATCTGTGGCCTTATCACATCATATTAGCCTATCCCTATGCTAAGTAACCGTAAGGATTTGTGTTACAGGTACTAGACAAAGAAAATATATTTAATCTTATTATAAATTTAAGATATTTTATATATTTAATATTTTTATTATAGAAATACACATAATACATATAGGAACATCCATGACCTAGGCGGGATTCGAACCAGGAACCTCTGGCGTAACAAGAAGGCTAAACGCTACGTTACCAACTGAGCCAAATTATTTATACAAGTAAGAGCCTTCGAATTAATTCGAAAATAATTAATAAATAAAAAAAAAACAGACTTTTAAACTTTATTGGTTATTTCTTCTCGGCTCATGACCGTGGCTTTTTTTTGGCAAATAACTGCGACTCCACCAACGGGTCCTTTAAAGGCACTACTGGGGAGCCTTACTCCCAAACTACGTTGAGATGTGCTGGAACACGCAGCACATCGACAACTCGAATCATTATGAGCAGGTGACGACTTACCCAAAGTCGTCACCCTGCTGCGACCCTTTCTAAGGCGGGTTATTGTGACGTCTGCGCGGTGGCTCTCTCGAGGTAACCCCTCGACTCTGGCCTTTCCGCCGGTGTAAGAAATATGACATTGACGTCCCGCCGAACCCGGATGAAACGTGGAACAAGATATTCTTTAGTACCATTTATATATTTAAACGTACCCGTAACAAAACAATAAAATAAGAAAATATTATCTATTTAATTTGTAAGATAAGGCATATAATAGTAGAAAATAAAGATATATTTATTTAAAATTTAGTAAAATCACATCACATAACGATTACTGTTTAGTTTACAGATTGTTTGCACTATAGTAAAGTGTGCCTATAAATAAATATTACAAACTGAGCCGATTTTTTATTTTATTGGTCGACCTATACGATTGTGATTGTCAAATACAACCTTACACTTTCAAAATTGAACGTCAAACACGTAAATAAATAAAAGTTTGCTTATAAATCACATCAATTCGAATTGACTTGAAGCACCATCAAATTTGCTTGTCAAACGCGCTTGATCAATCTACGTTTCCCGTCAACCACACGGGGCGTAATCTTCATATATTTGACAGTTGCTTTTCCCGTTTTGTGTCGTGCCGTGGCCAGATATGACACTTCCTCTAATCCACCAATAACCTCAATGTTTGTCATTGACATTGGTCGATTAGCATGTATTCACATAACCAATGGCATACATTCAAATAAAGAATTTTCATACAATTTCGTTCCACATAGCAGTAAAGTTTTCCACATAGCAGTTTATTGAGTTATTCAATATGGCTTATCGTAAATGCTGTATACCAGGTTGCTTAAGTAAGTCAGGTACACACACACTTCTCACGCACTCGGAAACGCATGCTGTCTCTCACTTGCTGAAAGGTGAGGGAGTGATAGTGCCGTCCCATTTGCGCCACAACCCTCTCGTCCTTGTTCGGAACGCGGTCCGGAGTAGTTATTATTCCGTGCCGTGTTCGGAACTCGGGCGAAGCCAAACAGCTTTACATATATGTATAGTCTGTTATATCGTGTAAAAGGAGATCGCCAGACCCAACAGGTCCGAAGCCGCACCGCGCGACATACTCAACGACCTTTGTGAAGAAAGGACCGGGGAGTGGACAGCGAGTCCGACGGAGGTCCGGCCCAACACCTACCGCCACTACCCGGATGCCGAGAAAAAAGGTGGAACGGACTGTCGTCAGGCGACCGCTGTTCCCAACGGAGGAGGAACGAAGGAACTTTTCTGGCGGAGTTGGAGGAGTTACGCCCGCAGAAGCGCTCAGCGTCCTCGCCCGCTGAAGGACCCTCGAAGGTAGTTGCTATAGCGGAGTCATCGCGCTCAAACGCCACCTCACCGTCACCACCAAGACCACTAACCACGTCGCCGCCTTAGTCACCGCCAACGTCACCTCGTGCAACTTGCGAATCGGAAATTGTTGTTGGCCCAGCGACGCCCGAGGAGGTCTCGTCGACGCCGCCTTTCACCGTCTCCGTTGCGACTGCTGCGTCTGCCGGGGACGTCGAGCCCGCCTTCTCCAGCGGATCGGTGGATGCGACGCGTTATCGCAATTTCGATAGTCGTGGAGTTTCTGCCAGACTGGCAGAGGCACTTCCGCACACTGCGCGACGTGCTGGGACACGCACCCAACGCCCGGCCCTTTGGAAAGGGTATACGCTTCCTTGCGCAGTCGCCGGAGGAGTTCCGAGCGGTCCAGGCTCTTCTGACAGCCCTGACGAATAAGAACCCGGCGGTGCAATGGCCCTGTTACTCCCCACCCTCAGACCTCCCCACCAAGGTGGGTATTAGAGGTCTTCCGGTGGGGACGGATACCGAGTGCATCGCCGAGGAGCTCCGGGGCCTGGGCTTCCCGGTACGCTTCGTGCGGCACATACCGGCGTGAGGCGGGAGGCCCGGCTGCTTGTACCACGCGCAGCTGGACCGCCAGAACAGCGAGGAACTCGGATGCCTCTACGAGGTGAAAGAGCTCCTCTGCATGACCGGAGTAGTCATAGAACGGGAGATCAGGTGCGTCGGCTGCGGTAGGGTCCATGCAGTCGGGGATTGCCCGCTGCCGAAATGAGCCACCTCGACTTGCGCCAATTGCAAGGGCCCGCACACCGCCAATGACCGAAGGTGTAAGGCCTTCCTCAGGGAGGCCAGAGCCCGAGGTATGGCCATCCGCCCACCTATACCACCCAAGCCAGCTGTGCAGGAAGACCAGTCTCGACTGGACCCTCACGGCCGACAACAAGCCACACCTGCGGCGTCCATGCCCGCGGCTCCGTTGCGGAGGGAGGGACAGGTCTAGCACGGCCCAGGCCCATCACTTACCGCCCCGGCCAACGACCCCAAACCCAGGCAGGTGACGACGGCCAAGCCCAAGAGGAAGCACATTCGTAAGAGGAAGCCCCAAGCTGTGGCCGTCCAAAGCTGCCACCCTCCGCAATATAAGACCCCCGTGACCGCAGTGCGCCGAGCACCCACACAGGTTAGGGACCCGGAACAAGCACGCCCACCAACACGCGCACCAACTCACCACATACGACACACACCGACTACAACACCACGGACATCAGTCCCCCCACCTGCGTGGGGACCGAGGCGCTCCGAAGGGGAGCGGCGCCAGCGCGACGAGCCCAGGGCCCACGCTGACGATCTCAGGGAGCTAATCAGAGAGATCGTCAGGGAGGAGCTGAGGGCGGTCGTGAAGGACGACCTGTCCAGAGTGCTGAGGGAACCGCGCGGATCGTGACGAGCTCAGGGTCGCTTACTCGAACCCCGGAGGTATAGGAGGCAAGCGCGACAGTCTTCGGCTGCTCGCTCAGCAGTACGACTCAGATGTCATTCTGCTGGGCGAGACCTGGCTGAGGCCGACGCAGAGCCTCCGGCTACCGAATTACGTTGCGTATTGGAGGGACGAGGTGTCGCCGAGCGGCAGGCCGTACAGAGGTACGCCTGTGCTTGTTCGGCGAGACGTCGACCACGACGAGCTGAGACAGAGCCCCTACACCGACATGGGCTCGACAGGCATAGTCGTTCACATGGCGGAGTAGGAGCTCAGGATCTACGCGGCGAACAGACATCCCGGAAACAGTTTTGACCTAGGTGATGTCCACAACGTGCTGGGGAACGGCGGCCAGGTGTTGTTGGTCGGAGACCTAAATCCATGCATCCAGTTTGGGGATCGGCCGTCACTAACAACACTGGCTTCTGGCTGCAGGAGGATTCGGAAGAACGCGGCTACACGGTGCAAGTACCACCATGCCCTACACACGTGCCTACGGATCCCCTGTGCACACCGGACGTTCTGGACATCGCCCTACACCAGAACCTCAAGGCCACGGTCAACATCGAGGTCCTGTACGACCTCGACACTCAACACTTAACCATCCTCGTCACACTTGATTCCGGAGCAATCCTTAGGGAAGGAGTGCGGACCAGAGAGAGTATCGACTGGGCTGTCTATCAGGACAGCCTAGTCGACTTCACCATCGCCGGGCAACTGTCTACCCCGGACGAGGTGGAGGTCGCCGCTCACCGCTTAACGGAAAAAATCCGAGAGGCACGGGCGGCGGCGACCACCGTTGTACCGGTGACAGCGCGCCCGCGGGTTGAGCTCCTGCCGAGGCTACTGGCGGACCTGCAGAGGAAATGTCAGATGAGGAAACTCTGAGCCCGCACCCGCTGTCCGAGGATCAAGGCACAACGAAACAAGCTGGCTGGGGAACTGTCTGCGAAGGTGAGGGAGTGTCGTGGAGCAGGCTGGGAGAGTACAGTCTTCTACGCCGGCAAAAACGACACCAACCTGCACGCCCAAAACAGACGTCTCACGAGACCAAAAACCACCATCACTCCACTCCTAGACACCACAGGCGCGAAACACTACGGAGCGCAGGCACGCGCCAAAGTGCTCGCATCACATCTACGCACAGTTCTCACCACACCCAGCGGCGCCGTCGTTCGCAGACCACCACGAGCAGGTGTACTGCCGAATTTGAGAGCTCCTTCAGAGCCCGACTCCGCCACTCAGCGGGACGGATTTCATCTCCCCCTCTGAGCTGCGGAAAATCGCACTTCGCCTCTCGAGGCTCCAGGCCCCGATGATATCCCCCCCACAGCGCTGGTGATGATGCCTAGGCGAGCAGCCGTGGCTCAAACAGATCGCAAATGGCATTCTCCGGACGGCCCACTTTCCGGAGACCTGGAAAGAGTGGAGGGTCATCGTTCTGCCGAAATCGGGCATGACCCGAAGCCTGCCTGGAAGCTACCGGCCGATAACGCTGCTGTCCCACATCGCCAAGTTGTTCGAGAGGCTTCTGCTTCGGAGGCTGAAGCTGTACATTCCCATAAGGGATGAACAGTTCGGCTTCCGGAGCGGCCACTCGACCACGTTGCAACTGACGCGAGTGATCCACCACTTGTCCTTGAAACAGTTTATCATCATAGATCTTTTCCAATTTCAGACGAATTACCGTCCATATCATCTGTACCTGTGCCATAACATTAATATATCAAAGTGGCTGATGTAGAAATCCCAAGAGCGTGGGGACCTTCAGGTAACATATGCTATACCAACACAATTATCATAGATCTCAACCACAAGTCTAAATGTCGTCTGATAGAAAGATCTGAGAAAAAAATTTGATGTTTGACATTACATTGACTTGCACACATTTTTGGCTTGCACCAAGGTCGGAACTGATGGCACTCGCGGGGATTTTTGTGAGTATTCGGCACTATCATGTGCCGCGAGTCCTACACACCACTGGACTGCACCCTGGGCCAGTGAGGGCGCATAAATGCGTTTCCCCGCGTCAACAAAAAAATGTACTTCTAATACTACTAAGTATAGAATTCTAATAGTGATGTTATAAATTCAATTCTGAATTAAACATGCTATCTTTTATATCATATCATTTTTTTTAAATATTTTTCGTGGAAAATTATTCTTCTGTTATTACATTTTCCTTGAAGTTTTTAATGCTAATGTAATTCCAAAGTATTTATACTGACTTACAGGCTTTCTTACATAAGTGTTTTACAAAATTTTGAAAACTTAGTAAAAATGTTTTCTGCGTGTAATTGCTAGTGTCTGTGTTGAGCAGTTGAGTTGTGGTATGCAGGAAGAGTTCAATTTTGGTGGAATACTAGATATGTAAGATTCCTTTTGGTTAGGTAAAGGAATATGTTTTAAATCCTAATTGCAATACTAATATTATGATGCTGAGCATGATTTGTTGCAAATTTTTCTATACATACACATACATATATTTTCCAATAGGAGTGGCAATTTTTATGTAATAATAACCCAATTAATTTTTAATAGCATGCAATGTTTTGTTGCTTTATTAGGCAATATATAGCTTATGATAACACGTCATGCATTTCAAAAATGTTATTTAAACGTTGTAATAATCTTAGAAACTATAATTCTTACTTAAGTATGTTAGACATAACTAAAGCTTAACAAAAATATTTTTTGATTAATTCTCTTTACCAAATAACAATTTCATCATATTTTTATAAGGTCTATATCTAATAACGGAAACTTAAATATAAAAACTAGTAAATAAAAGAATAAAACAAATTCTACAGTATCTTCCCTAAAGCGCAAAACGTACAGTAAATAATTAATTTATTATGAATCATTTTAATTTTTTAAATTTTTTCAGATGGTTAGGGATCATGTTATGTGATGCGAAAAATATAAGAAAGGAAAGAACAATAACTGAAAAAAGAAGAATAGATCACTTACGAATACTTATGCTTGAAATGTATGAAAACAACTCTTCGGGACGTGTCAACCATACAATATGAAATTAATATGTAACTTGAACAAATATAAAATTATTATAAAATTTGTATGAGTTTGCTTTATACCTTTTATTCATTATATATCATTATAAACAATTAGTATGTATCCTACCTACTTAATATGGAAAGCATCACAGCAATTACTCTTAGGCTTATAAATGTAGAAAAAAATAAACGTCAAGTTTAATTGTGCCCTGGTTTCGAGAATGACTTATCGTTAGTATGGCGGGATGTGTATCTGAATACGTAGTATTACCACAGTATATTATATAGTTTGTGGTCAATCACTCATTTAAACTATTAAACGAATCTATTATGCAACGCGTAACTGCAGATTACCCGACGTTAAAAACAAAATTATATGAGCAGAGACTATAAAGCGTAGAATAAATTTCAAAAAATCCAAAATAAATAAAAAATATATTAAAGAAACAGGATAAACTTTATTTATTATTTCTTCAATACTTTTTTACCCATAAATATTTATTTAATTAAATTTATAGACAACTAATTAATTTTCACTTTTTGCAATATTTACAATCGCAAATATTTATTTCAATAAAGTGTTACTTACAGTTGTAAATTAAACTACTAATTGTAAAATGACAAACAGGAAACGCTGCTATATTTTATTTGTAGGATAATACAAATTAAATACTGTTAGAAAGCAAAGTTATTTTGTGGGAAGACGATTTCCATGCAGTAGCTGGTCCGGGGTGGACGCGAGTAGCAGGAGATAGGCCGTCTTCACATTCATTGAGAGAGGCATTTGTCCAGCGGTGGACCGAGTAGGGCTGATATTGATGATAATGATGAAAGATATTTTATTTTTAAATATATAACAACTTCATCAAATATATCTTTTTAGATATTTTTATACTTCTTAGTCTAATATAGAATTTTCACACTAGTTAGTGTTGCTACAAATTCTTATATACCTACTTACTGCGTCTTATTTTATTTGTCAGGCTATACTATATTTTATGACATCGGGTAGACTATGATTGACAAACACCATCTTTACAAGCTATAAAGAAATATGACCTCAAAAATCTTTTCAAAGTTAAATTGACGTGATTGGCTTGTCAAACACGGTTGTAGGCTATCAATCAGATTGACAAACACGTTATACTTGACAAGCAAAGTTGATGGTGTACGGGGTGCTTACACATGAAGTTTGCAAAGTTCACCGTGTCAGCCCGTGTACGGGTGTTTAAGGAGATCACGTGACTTTTTAATCCAATCAAAACATACAGAGTTGAAAACGTAATGAAATGACTTTTATGCCTAGTGAAATTATTATTTACTAAATATTTAATAAATTTTTGAAATTACATATTTTTCTTAAGTTATGTTACAACAAATTGGGACTATAACAATACAAAAAATATTCAGAAAAGTATAGTGTCTGAACAAAAACTGCCTGAGAAAGACTGCAACGGTTGCATGTTGTCGGCGTTTCCGATACGCTTCAATCGCGACTCGCGAGATATAGCAAACCATGCCATGTCAGTTCGTCTAAGTGTTATGCGAATTTTTCTCTGAAATTTAAAAACGTAGTCTTATACTTAAAACTTCCTTTAAGTTTTAATCATTTGTGATATAAAACATCGGTGGTGTGATAGTTTACGAGCGAAAGCTGTTGGATAGAAGCGATGAAGACTAAAAGTGATAAAAACAAGAACGGCGATAGCGATACAGAGGTAGGAATTTAATTCTATATTGAAGAGACTATAAAATCTCGCAACAAATTCTTTAATTGGATATTTTTTCAATACATCGTCAAAATATGCTGGTTTTCTTTTTATTAATGTCATATTGACAGTTAATCTATTTTTATATTCATTCATAAATTAGGTCCGTTCAAGTTTCTTCCTTGAACTATGTTACACTAAAAGCAGAACCTTCCTTTTTTTGTATACAATTTATTATTTATTTACACGTAATAGTTTTTAATCCTCTTCAATTAATAGGGGATAATTTGAGCTTCACGTTTTACTATTTATTACTTATACATGTAGCACATACACATTCTCATTTCGTAGACCTGTATTTTATTGAAATATTATTCATAACAAATTAAACTTTAATATTAAATGTTTATTTATAAAGTAAATTGAATGGAATATTTTCACAACTTTATTGAACAGTAAAATTTGGAGACTGGTTGTGAAATCTATAACATGTAGTTAGAAAGCTACTTTGATATACGATAGTTGCTATGGGTCATTTGTTATTAACTGCTTGTAGAAAATGTTACTGCCAATGATGTAAATGTAACATAAGTCTGATTCCTCGCTATTAAGAATTACTGTTTATTTTCTCCCAAAGGTAGATTAACAAGAGGATAAGGTGCCCAATATAGCTCTTGTATTTATGAAATGCAGCATTTGTATTATTAAAATAATCATTTAAATACATATAAGTTAGAAGAAATTAAAAAAATAATTTTGGAAATGGATTTTATGTTATATTTTTACATATATAAATAGAGATGAACTTAAAATTGTAATTGATGCAGGAAAGGTGTTGGGATTGTACATGTTACTTTGTAATCACTTCCTATCTTCATAAATTTATTATACACAATAGTCAATTGGTCATCTCATCCTATGGTTCTATCCTGTTAATCTTATGGTATAAAGATGATTTATATGAATTTTGGTTCTGTGCCCTATTTACAGCCCGGTTAAATCTATTTACTATAACTACCTATATTGACGAACATCAGTAGCAGCAGTGTGTTATAGATACAATTTTCTGTCAGAGTTTCCATATGCATAAACATTTATATTTTTTAATAATTAAACTTCTCTTGTAATATGTTGCCTGTTATGTTTGTTATTGTTTAAGATTATAATTGATAGTTCCTATCAACAT
>JAFELO010000870.1:105491-125890 GCA_017140195.1 Eumaeus atala
TGGGGTGATTGTCCCCAAATTTCAGAGTGCTCACATTACATTATTTTTGTATTTTGTCTGTGCTAGTTTTTACTACTCACCTCTCAAAAAAGACCAAGTTTGTATAACCATATTGAAACACCCATGCTGTAGGAATGATTTTGCCCCAGGAGTATGCATTCAACCTGGTGATAGAAGATTCTCCTATATTACACAAGAAAGAGACCAAGTATATACACCATATTGTTTATATACACTATTTCACAATTGCAGCACACTCTAAACCTTATAGATCCTTATAGTTAATAGAGCACAGCATCATTTTATCTAGTGTGGTTTTAGAAGTTACAATTTATATATTGAAATGGCACAACTATAAATATGGTAATGGCACGTAGTTAATTAAGAATTTAGTGTGTACACTTAATTTTGATTTATTTGGGCACTAACACTGGAGTGTATTATGAGTTCCGTGATCTAGCTAGTTTGGAATTCTGAATCTGTTTAGAAACATTTAGCTATGATATTACCATCCTGGTCCTGCCGTCCTGATTTTGCTGCAATATTTTATTCATATATTTGTAAGTTAAACAGCTCTGTTAATATAATAATGACTAGCAGCGCTCATTGTTGACAATCATAATGTAATGATGAAGACTTTATTTGAATGCACTATTCTCAGGACTACCAAGGCCCAAATTTCTCAAAAGACGGACCGAATAGTCCAAGAAATGGACTGAATAGTCCTATATGCTATATTCATAACTATTAGGACCAGAGTAACAGGGGTGAAACTGCAGGATGATGCTATTTTATTATACTATCTAATGGTGTATAGATTATAGGTTTCCTCAGCAAATGGTCTACAAAAACTGAATTTTGCAAATTGGACCAGTAATTTTTTTATGTTTTATTGATGCGGGGAAACGCATTCACGCGCCTTGCATTGCATAACAATTATGCGCTTGTCTACATGCATCGGTAGTTACCAACAGGCTTCGACAGCTCGTTTGGGTACAATTTATACTATAAAAAGGTCTCCGAAAACCTCTCAAATCGAAAAAATTGCGCCAGGCCTTCGCACAAAAAGAGAAGCGAGCACTTACCGCAGGAGGGGCTCCGACGTATCCGCCGGCACGAAGAGGAGTCGCTGATGCGGATTTAGGGGGTACATCCTGGCGCGTCGGTCGCCGCCGATGTACAACATTGGTACGACCGCGCTGGCTTCTGGAGCTGTGGATGCGCAGAAAACGCAAATTCTCCCTCATGTTCCGCATGACACAGATGCTCACCGGGCGTGCATGCTTCGGTACGTATCTGTCGGATCCGCGGGGTATGTGATGCTGTTGAGGACACGACCCAGCACAACCTAGATGTCTGCCACCATTTGGCAGCAGCGTTAGGAGGGAGGGATCTCTCGTTCACAAATATCACATTTGCTGAAATTCGCGAGCATTGCTCGAGAATTTCGAGGACAGGACATGTTTTAGGAAGGAATGGTTTCATTTTTGCGAGACGTTCATGACCCAAAAGGAAGCCATTGGGCGGGTTAGAGAAGAGGTGACAATGGCCCGCCCTAACGCTATTCGCAACTTATGCCGCCACTCTAATATGGGAAGGAGATGATCAGGGTGAGAAAGAGAGAAGAGAGTGGGAAATCTGACGCCATTGCACGACCTCGACGTCGTTGGGGGCTGATTTAAGTTGTATCAACCCCTTGTTGGAGTCCGGTCCGATATCTTCATGGTCTGGACACGGAAGGACTGGCCAGTCGCCGAGGTGCCCTGTTACATCAGCAACAGGGCTAGCCAGGTGCCAATCAAGGCACCTCAATACGGGCGGCTGGTGTTACCTGCGGGATTCTAGTTGGCGGTTCTGCCGCGAATCCCACACAATGCGCAAATGCATTTCCCCGCGTAACCAAAAACACAAAAACAATCACGCATGTTTTAACTTGCAAACGAGCCATACGAATGAAACGTCAAAAGTTTTCAATTCCTATTTAAAATTAATGTTTCAGCCTGGCACCTGAGTGTCTGTCAAACAGATGCCAAAATGTTATAGTACTATTGAATGAATTCATTGAGAAGATTCGTGCCTTCCCTTCCAACGTGCTTGTATTGTGTGAACACGATAACATGCATAGTACCGAGTACGTCAGCTTACAGTAAGTAGGCTCTTGCGCGTACATAGGTCACTTATCGTCATGATCATATCTTACTTGAAAATCCTCCTTTTCTGTAACCCTTATAGGGGAATCATCTTATAAAACATATTGCAGATGTATAACGGCAGTTTAAAACAGTTTACGTAATACGTAAACTGTTTTAAAAATAAATTCTGCAGTCGGCATGTTTAATACTAAAATATTCTTAACTAAACAAAATGTAAATCTAAATAATTACTTCGTCTATCAACCATTGCCAAGGTAATGTAGTCTTTATGCAATGTAACATAATGACTGAAAAGTTCTTATTAGAAGTAAGATAAAACGCGCACGTTGAAGTTTGAAATTGACTCACCGGTGATAGGATTCACTATGAGATGATAAGATTTCATTAACAGATTTGGCTCGGTAACGCACTTGGCAGTACTCTCCGATACACAGTGTGCATGACGCCATATTGTGTTCGAAATACGTATAGGTATTTGTAGAACCGTGAAAATTATATTATTCAGTCTTTACGCAAGTCCGCCGCGTGTTTGTGTTTACCCGTGCGCCGTGGTCCGTGTTGTGAATATATATTTTGTGAGTTTTATTGACATAGGTTTCGTATCTTTAGCCCGCTACTTCGTCCGCGTAGAACTCCTGCGACATCTTTATAACTTTTTGCTTCTGTCCACTCTTCATTAAATTAGTGTTTCATACTTACCTACCATCTTTAGATAGTTTCTATGTTATACCTCGTATTTATTCTCCATAGACTTCAGGGAGTTGAAAGCAATTTCGTTGGTATTTTCAGACATTATTTGCATCAATCCAGCGCACGATCCTGTAAAATTTGGCAGCGATTGAATCAACACAAGATTTTAATTTTACGACAACTTTGTGCCATTTTCCCTACAAATACGAATTTATTTAAGTATTTTAATACGTTTATTGATGAAGTATTAACATAGTCTATAGGTATATGATAATTCTTACTACAAGCGAAGCCGGGGAGAGTTGCAGATATAATATCGACTATATCTGTATCCTATAAATTGTATAATAGTATAATTTCTATTTCCTTCTCTATTTATCAACGATTCTAGATAAACAAAATCTCCTATGGTTGCCGGTCCCAATTGTATGTGATTTGTTACCCGAGTGCAGGTCGATTTACTATAATACAGTCGGGAATATTTTTTTTCCGCAACGGACAACGTCGGTCAATATTGTGACTAGCGCTTTACTTCTTCTCCGCTCCTTCTGCCCGACAGCTTCCACTGCTATAAGTAACAGAGAAGCATGTACAGACCTAACACCAACCCCATCCCTAAATAAGCTAGAGCTACTTACTCAGTGTCTATGAATACACAGCCAATATTCACTCAATTTATAACATCGACATCCATAAGTTTATAAGAAAAAAGAAGTAAATATTTGTAAACCTGCAATTTTGTGTGAAGATAATAAGTTTTTAACGCATTGGTCATCATCAGCAATGGTCAGCATCAACATCAAAACAAAGAAAACTTTTGTTCACTCATTTTCACTTGAAAGAATTACAAAATTTCGCATTTATAAAATCTAAGTAGGATTTTACGCTGTGCGAGTAACACCCGGCTAAGGCGGAATAAACAAACATGTTAATAATTTTACAATATTTATGTTGATAATGACTATGATGTTAAATCCAATTAAAAATTTATAAAAGATATTATGCTTAATTTTTTTATTTTATTATGTCTTAAGTTTATGCGAATGTTAGTCGTTACAATTTTTATATCATTTTACATTTGAACGCACTTGTATCTTGTATATTTATTATTGCAGTATTTTCCTGGTTTATATGTACCGACTTAAGTATTTTTATCTGTGAGCAAATTCACGAAGGCTATTGACGTGATGGTGGCCCAGTTTTAATAGAAGACGCACCTACTTGATAACTATGTTGTTTATTGTCGCTATGTTATTTTCATTATTATTATTACACTTGGACAGTTGTAATAACTGTTTCCTTAACTTAAGTAGAGGCTGTACCGAACAACGTTCAATTGAACATTAATTACTGATACCGACAGTCGTGATCTTAAAGTCACATACGGAATTAACAAGGAGCGTCTAAAACCCTGAAGAACAAGCCCTCTTTGAGTGTTTGCAACTAGCACTCCGGGAGAAAACTTGTCTTAAGTCTCTTCTAGGAAGTATGAAGGGGTATCGCTCTGGAAGAAAACATGTCTAAGGCCTCTTTTAGAGATGAAATCATATGGAGCTGTTGTTCGGGAAGAAATGTTGTCTAAGAGTGTTATAGAAAAAATTTAAAGCTATCGTTCTGGGGAAAAAAGTGTATTAGGCTTCTTCTGGAAAGCACGTAGAGCTATCGTTTTGAAAGGAAACATGTCCTAGCCCTCTTCTAGAAAGCATGTTGAGCTATCGTTCTGAAAGGAAACATGTCTTAGCCCTCTTCTCGAAAGGATGTAGAGCTATCGTTCTGAAGGGAAGCATGTCTTAACCCTCTTCTAGTAGGCATGTATAGCTATCGTTCTGAATGGAAACATGCCTTATCCTCTGCCTTGTATAAGTCTAGAAAGGGTGTAGAGCTATTGTTTTTGGGTAATACGAGAGAGAAAGAGAGATAAAATGAAAGCAAAAGTAAGGATAGAAACGTAGGGTTTTTTATATAACCTATTTATCTTTACCGTGTAAGATATATTACATGTGTTTCACTAAAAGTTGAGTCCTAACTAAATAAGCAATAGTTTTATACAAATAACAAGTATATATTACAAGTGTATACAACAATAATTAATACGTAATAAAATAATTGAATTACTTTATTACATTCATTAGCCCCCCCCCCCCCCAGACCACAATATGTGTATCAAAATGCGCATTTTGATGTACTCTTGTGACCTGTCTGGTGTGGGTCCAGCTGTGAGCCTAACTCCACATCTGAGTAGTAATTAACTGTATTTAATGATAAGGAGGGCTCTTCTCATCTAGGTCAATGCTATCGTCTTAAAATCATCTAAACGATGTTCAAGTTTAGGGTCACTTGGTTAGATTTAGACTTCTGAAAATTTGTTCTTTGTAGATAGTGCTTTATTTTTGTCGACACGAATCCAATGAAAACATGTTTATAGGCCAAAAATAGTAGTTATTACTGTAAAGAGTATAGAACATTGTGCATTGAGGCCGGTTGCCTTGCGGTAAGCAACCACGGTCGTCTGTCTCGGGTGGTGAAATATTGTTCAGATTTTTAGCAATGTAACATGTTTAAAAACAGTGAGATGTAAGGAATTACACCCCTATGCCTCGGAGAGCACGTCATTCAGTGTCAGTCCATCGTCTGATTTCTTGCACACTGTGTCGGATTACCATTTCAATTGCCAAAAGAATATTAGAATGAGGGAATAGAGAGTGCATTTGTATCTGTACACACATTTGTGCACAATAACTTCTCGCATTTAGAGGCCAAGCGGCTAGTCTCTACAGAGATGGCTGTCATAGCCGAAATTATCCTATGATGACATTGTTATTATATTCCAACAGATTCAAATTCACCGCCAGTTGCCATTCAAAGATAAATTTTCATACTTAACATTTTTCAGTTATTATGATAGAAATAAACCGACTTTTTTTTCCATTATTTTTTTTATATACAATTTTTTCCATATTTTTTTTTTTTATTTACTTCGTGTTCAGCTTCTCTCTTGTACATTCGTACCGTTCCGAGGAACTGGCCATGAATGTAGGTCGCAACCGTTGTTAGAATATATGTAAGGCTCCGCAGACATGCGCACGCTGCAGCGTAATAAGTGACATTATACTAATGACCACTTTCTACCGCCTGCAGTGTTTCCCTAGGGGCTGGGACACAAACTCTATGTGACGATGCACAACACATTCATCATCGTTAATTACAACAATCGCAATTTAACAACAACAAGCTAGAAAAAAACTACTGCTGGACATACGCCTGCCCAAGATAGCGCCTATTCACTCCGTGAAATTACAAAATTATACACTCGTTCACAGTAAGGTGGTTGCCTGTCAATCAGAAGATTAAAATTTGTGACACAATTAACACAACTTAATGTTACTCCGCATTGAATCGAAAACACTTTCATGTATAGTAAATCATTGCAAAGCAATTGTAATAACGCTCAAAGGTTCTTTAAGATGTTACATTACTGAGTTGTCCATAATACACTTATTTATGAACATGTATATTTTTAAACACAGTAGTTACACTATGTAGCGTGATGTGTGGTGTTGATAGGTATATCTATCATCTTATTTTATAGGATGTTTGCTTGACAAGGGTATTTTTCAATAAACGCAGAGGAGGCGATCTCCCGCTACCACCGTACGTCCCTGACGAGCTTCTCTGTAGAGGTAGAAGACCAACAGTTCGTTTTCCTAAACGTGCCTGAATTCTAGTACTTTGCCGGTTTATTTGCCATTTTTCCTGTGTATGTCCACTGACAAGCTAAAGAAACATCTTGCACATTAAGTCTTATATCCTCATGTAAAGTAAAAGCAGCTTTCTTAATATTTTTTTAACGACATCGAGACATGTGTATCCTATTTATGACACTTTCTGTATTCGACCACATATTAATAGGCTACCGAATAGACCAATACATAATATTCATTGCAAGTCTAGTAAATTGTTATGTATCTTTCCTCTGTTTCCTACAAGTCTTTGTCATATCAAAACTTCCATTGGCACCAATTGTTTATCATCGTCCTCATCATTATCAGCCCTGAGCAGAGCGTGTCGCTAGTATAATATAATTGTCTGACAAGGAACTTAAAAGAGACGTCCAATGCTCACACTGAGGAGTCTAGGAAAATAACCATTACATTTTCTAGTAAGTATTATTATAAATTCCCAACTGAGTGTGTTGTATAATTCAAACTCTACCGTGTACTGCTTTCGACGATGATTTAACGCCCAGTGTAAATTTAGCGAAATTTTACAGCAATGAAGTGACGTCAGATCTTGTCTTGTGTGTTGTAAAGTATGTTGACTGCAAAAATTTCACACAACCTAGTAAAACTAGATTTTACGAGGTTAGTATGTCACCTTCAATTAATTATTCATTCACTCAAAATAAATTGTAACTGTATGATGTAATAAATCAATTAATTTAAAAAAGAGCTTGAATAGTTTTAAATTATAACATATTCTAGAATTATTTAAGCTTTTAACACCAATTTCGATGGACTAGTGCATGTTATGACTGTGGTGTACCTTTAAGTGATTCTATAGAAGTGAACTAATATGTTGGCGTCAGCTGTATCGGCCAATTTGAGCCGTCAGACTTTATCTTCTGTATTTCAAATGCGAAGTTCCGTGGATCGACCACTGATCATGGTAAGAATTTGTTTATTTTTTTGTACATCCTTTCAAAACATACAATTTAGTAATACATTGTTTTAATATACTACATAACATATAACCAGCGTTTTCAATGTGAGCTCAAAAAACATGTGTTTTTACGGCAATTTTTTTTTAAAGAATTGGGCTTTATTTACTTCATAGTGCACAAGTTATTTAGCCTATTACTTATAGCTAAAATTGTGTACCCACTTTATTAAGAAAATTTCGCGAAGGGAGTTAATGACACAGTTGCAGTTGATATGAAGAAAACAGAATGCTAATATTTTTATTTCATTTATATTATGTTTATACACAATTTATTTGACGGATTATCCTAAATATAATAAATTATAGGATAACCCGTAAAATATCCTCTAATGAGGGTAATTTATTTATATTTCATACAATATCCTTTCACTGCCACTACTAACTGTAAGTTATAATTAGACGTATGGGATCTTGGCGATTTTGAATTGACAAAAAAAATTCAATGGGATGCATTATCCGTCCATACTTATTCTTTTATGTAAATACTTCGTAATGTGTACTGAGCCTTAGTAATACGTCCTGAGCCTCCAATCATCACCAATTTTTATTCTAAATAAACATACAAAATCAAGATACAATCAACGTAGTCTGTAGCAAAGGGATGAACTTATAGTATCCGGTCAAAACAAACGATACAGACTTCACAACAAATTGATAACATAAAATTTATATTTAGGGTTTCTCTATTGATACTCATAAAATTCAAAGATTGCGTCAATGTTGGATAAAAAAATTAAACAAGCACAATATCAAGACCTATATTGTTTTGGTCAACATATTATTTTGTAGGTATAACCATCCGTATTGGTTAAGATGACAAATCTTATGGCTTTTGTAGTAATGTGTGAAACATAAAGACACGGAACGTGCGAACTCTTCATGTCACATTTTGTGCAGGCGGCCAACTGGAAAAGTCTTTAAAAAAACTTAACATTCGATTTAACGGTAAAAGGAATTTCGAACTGACCGAGAACTTACGATTTTACGTTTTTTTACATATGTAAATGTACTGTGGTGTTTCTGCCTACCCCGTATGGGATCAGACGTGAAGATGTGTTGTTGCTGTTGTTTTAAAAGATTGTATTCAACATTGGGTGTATTGAAAACAATCCATATTCTATATTAGTACTGTTTTCCTTTCCTTATATATCTTCCTAACTCTTTGAAATATTTCCTGATTTTTCAAATTTTCTTTTGCCTTTTAACAAATTACTGTAAATCATCAAGCTTTTTTCGCTTCCTATATAACTAAGAGTTCTTGATTTCCCAGAGCAAGATCCGCAAGAAAAGGCCATTATGTAAACAGCGTCTTGATCGACAATGAAGTCATTCCAAAGAAAAAACTGCCTTGGCCATCTAGGATATTTATGAAAGAAAAAACTGCCTTGGCCATCTAGGATATTTATGAAAGAAAAAACTGCCTTGGCCATCTAGGATATTTATGAATAGGAATCCGTGCGGTTTATTTTTGTTTGCAGAGTTTACATTGATGCCAGCATCATCGGAGTGTTGCACTTCACTTCACGTGTGATTTTACTACGCTTTCTTGTAATTTTCCAGTCGTCTTTGAGTCGAACAATTGAATGTGATATCAATTAATGTCAAATTTTGCATTCTTAAATAAACTAAAAACATATTTGTATCATAAAAATCTTCTTGTATTATATAAAACAAGTCCTCAAAAGTTGTCAGTCTGTATGTGATCGATTTTCTGAAAATGTACGAAACCGATTTTCATGCGGTTTTCACTCTTGAGAGATAGAGCGATTCCCGAGAAAGGTGTTTTGTGTATATTTTTGCCCCTGTCATTCACAGGGGAGGCCGGGGCGGATCGCTAGTATAACATAATACTATGTAAGATTCTACAGAAGTTTTGAGAAGAGAAGAGATAGTGTCTTGCTGTATTGCGACAAAATTGGGCCGGTACGACCGGGGAGGTACCTCTCGTGCACATGATACCGCCGTAAAGTGACAGCCTACATGTCGCGTTTCGTACGTTTTGTGAGTAACTGGTGGTCCATTGGAGGGGAGGAAGAAAGGAGGACAACGTATTTGCATAAAAATTATGCGGATGTTTTATGAGAGTCGATAGTTGCAAAAAGTAACTAAGAATTATGCAAGGATTATATTTTTAATGAAACAAAAAAATGCAATCATCAAAGATACCTTTCTTTTGGGCTTCCTTAGGGCTGAGCGATGTGAGGCTTCTTCTGGAAACTAAAACTTAGCAATTGCACTGGCAGCAATTAGAATGTGATATATCAACGTGGTGTCAAAATCACTAAGTGGTCGGAATGAGAGATTGCAAAACCACAAACATGAGCAAAAGCGCTAACATTTGGAAGTATAACAACGCAATACTGGGCAACTACAAAAAAAAAATATAAGAAACACACCGTTCATCCGTTACAATACCACAGTTTTGGCAAGTGACATACATCGTATATATCACTTCAATATCAAAATTATTATAACTTAAATAAAAAAATATAATGTTTATTAAACAAATTTATTGATTTAAAATACATGTAGTTACTATATATACTGGTTGTTTACCACAAGGTGCTTGAATGAAAAGAGTTAATCCGAGTGCATCCTAGTCTGCACAAAATAGTTTTTTTCAATAATTTTTTTCTGACACGTGTTTGAAGTACCTATTTTTTTAAATTTTTATCCTTTTTATGTATGTATTATTCATCATAATAAAATATGTTTATATATCCATCTATATTATTATTTATTTTTAATCATTGCATTACGTTCACCAAAGTAACACGACATTCATTGACTTTTAGACGCAGCTAGTAAAAAATAAATGTCCAATCCGTATAAATATAGAATGGAAATAGTTAACATTACAAACATTAATGTGTAATTTAGGGTAGTTTGTGTTTGGACTAGCCCAGCAGCGCCCTGTCGGAAATATTTGACGTTCAGTAGATCCCTTGGTAGTTTATACTTCTCTTTTATTTATTATTCAAAATTTTCGATAGTTTAAGATTGATTACGTCATCACTGATATAAAGATAGCTGTCAACCTTTGCCTTTAAATAATAAAAAAATGACACAGAAAGAATAAAAAACTGTTCAAAATAGTTTCTTATGTATCAGCGAAATTTAGAATAAAAAATAGGTGTTAAAAATTGTACAATACCCATTAGCGTGACCCCAAATAAGTCACAAAAAGGGCCTGTGTATATAATTTATTAAAAAGAAATAGATTGATATTTTTTTTATGTTCTTGTAGTTGGTAAATGCCACGTTTTTATTTGAATCTAATGATTTGTGGGCATACTTCTTTAATATAGTCATACATAGGACATATAATTAAAGTAATTTTTCGTAGCAAAGAATCCTCTTCGCCCTGCGGGGTGTGTCTAGAGATAAGTGGATAAAAGAACTTTATCTGTGTAACGTCCCAGTGCTGTGAGCTTGTTGGCCGCGGTCCAGGTGACCTCAGCTAGACCAACTTAGTTAGATGACAAATGCATAAATTAACAATACAAACAAGGAAAATCCTTTTGGATGCAAATACTTCAACAGTTATTTTGTATTTTTTATGTGAAGGAAATACTAGCTAGTATTATAATACTACCAATCTTTCGTTCACCATTTCGTCATCATCCCTTGGGTAAGATAGGCCTACAAAATATGACACCTAGCACCCTAGGCCTATCTGCCATACACCAACAACGGTCATATTTAGCTCACCCATGTCCTTAATATTCATATAGTGAGCGAAATATAGAAATGGAAAAGGTATCTCAGAGACGTATAAGTGCTAATCTGTGGTTCTTATCGGCTTCTGAAGGATACGAGCCTAAATGAAAATGCAATCACACAATTTACTGGTTCTATTACATGTCCCATGTAAACAAACGATCCGACCTAGCGTTGCCCATGAATAACAGCCCGTGTTACCTTCATAAATTATAGACTAAAACCTTCTTCAGGAAGCGCTCTATCCATTGGTGATAACCGCACTAAAATCCGTTCTGTTGCGTTAGGTAATTCAGAGAAAGGGAACATCGCATACAGACCGCACAGCTCACAACTTTGAGGACTGTGTTTTACAATATGTATATTTAGTCTGGCCGTTAATACTTATAATTAAAAATAATAAAATTTTACATCTGAATTTGGAATCTGTCATTTTTGTACGATTGTTCATTGTGTTTTCTCATTTTGGCGCCAATACATAGTACAATATTTTGCTATATTAAAATGGAGTGGGATGATAAAGCGAACAGAATCGCTGTGATTGCATTACACAAGACACGTATAAAACTCTCCATATACTTGGTATTAGTCAGATGTTTGTGTACCGGGCTATTAATGGGTACAATGAGATTTCCTCTGTTTGTGACATAGAAAGATCGGACCGGCCACGTAGTGATCGTACGAAAAAGTTTGTTAAATCAATGAGGGAATTAATTCGAAGAAATCCTGTCAGAAAGCAAAAGGTTTTATCTCGGGGAATGAAGATAGCACCTAGAGACATTACGCGTTTTTTAAGAGATGTCTCAGGACTTGTAGCCTATAAGAGACGCACTGGTCATTTCTTAACTGATAAATTAAAGGTAAATAAAAATTAAAGAAATGAAGAAAAAATATTTTAACAAACAAAATGTATTTATGCTCAAAGCTCTAAAGAAGTTTCTCAATTAGTCGTCAGAATGCAACGTGGGCAGAATCCGACACGTAGTCTTCATCAGAGCTGAAGACGGCCGTCGTCTAGTCATCTTGCTCTAAACGCCATGATAATTTGGTGTCCCTAAAACAATTCATACGATTGACAGTGAAAAATTTCCCCATGGAATGAGTGTGTTTTTCTATTGATAAGCTGGCCTCAACGTTTAAAGGACTGTGTTTCAGCCAATAGAGACTACTTCGAATAAGCTTTTTATATTTGTGAACATTAGTTTTTTAAGTTCAGTTATTTGAATTTCAAAAATTTATTTTCATTATTACATTATTTATGGCAAGACTGGATATATATTAATTAATGTCATAAAAGTTCTACGAGAAATAGTAAAACTTATCGATGTTTAGAACGTGAAAAGTTATTTAAACTAAAGTATATATCTTGTGTTTACTTCTTGCAATCGATATCACTCAATGCGTTTTATATTTAACCGCATTGGTATACAAGTAAATATACTTAATATTAACCGCAGTTTGATAACAAATCACGTTCTAAACATAGATGGCTATTAATAATTTGTTTTCAGTGTGTTTATATTATTTACGAGCAGCCCGTCCCAGCTTCGCACGGACACTTAACCAAATATGGCAAAAAGCCATTGATTTACAAATATATAACAATTATAAATTTTGGCCTCGCAAACATTAACGTTACAAAGACAACAAATTAAATTTATGATAGAACAACGTCTGCCGAGACAGCTAGTTGTCAATAATTTCTGCAGCTAAATAATGAATTACTTTGAAATATTTTTCACATGTTGATTACATTGTCGATGTTTTCATAATCATTACGTTCATAATGTTTAGAACATATTTTGTAGCTATGTTCATCACTGACAATGTAAGATAACTCTGTTTGCCTTAGTCGGCTACAAGAATTCTTATAACCCTGTTAAAACCTGGGACTGTTTTGAAAGATGGGACACTTTCAGATTGATTGGATACATGATGAAGTATAACGGGCTTCATACGACGCTGGTTTTATTCGTCGCTTATTTACTCGCAGGAAATGTTGGAGGCGTTAAATTCTTCATGCATGTTGGCCCAGGATGGACTGGGGTCAAAGTAAGCACTCCAGCATTTGTATGTTGCTGTGTCTGACACACGCTTCTGGTCCACCACGGGCGAGTGGGACGCTGTATGCTGCATTTCCCTTGCGAAAACAAAGGCATAAAAGACGGAACTCGGATAAGGCCGTAACCGAGTACTTCTCGCTTCTTAAATACCGGCGTAAAGTGATAATGTGTATGCTGTTTCATGACGTTTATCTAGTTGACCTAAGCGAAGGAAGACGATGCAACTTATCTGGGGTAAATCGTCCAAATAACGGACTCCGTAAATAGTTTGCGGCTATAATTTAACTAATCTTCTTCTTAGGCTTTAAAAAGACGCTCAATTTTACCGTTTAAACTGTCGTTCGTACGAGGCATTGGTCGTAGCCTCGTCGTAGTCTCGTACTGGCTGAGGGACGTGACTATCGTGCGTTAAAGTACAACAGCTTTTTGTCTTGAATAAGGAGTAAAAGATGATAAAATTAAAATGAAAGTTGTTGTATGCTTTTCAAAATCTGAGCGTTTTTTGTAAACATTGTAGTAAAATTAGGAGTGTTCCAGCTGTTCTGAAAGTTACTAAGCCAACCTTATTTAAATCCAACACTCGGGACTTGTTACATCATATAAACACTTCATGACCCTTGTTAAAACTTAAATTGTGCCGTGCACAATCGAGCGTCTGCGATAGACGAATGAAGGCCAAGACGACCGATGTCCTGCTACTCGCATCCATCTTGGACCGGCTACTGCACGGAGATCGTCTTCCCACCTGGTGAAAACTCAACCAATACTTCGTTTTGCCAAACGCGGCCTCCACTCCAGAACCTTATTGGCCTATCTGCCATCTGTACTTCTGAGTGTATGATTAGCCCTTTGTCACTTCAGCGAGCTTATTCTTCGTGATATCGGATACTTTACTTCCCTGTCTTATGACTTCGGTACGAATTCTTTCCGACAAAGAAACGCCCAACATAGCACGTTCAATAGCCCGTTGGGCTACCGTAAACTTACAGACCAGCCCTAAATTAAGAGGCCATGTTTTGGCCCCGGAAGTCATCACGGGGACAACGCATTGGTTGAAGACATTTGCCTTCAAGCTCTGTGGTATAGACGACGTGAGAGTGTAACGAAGCTTCCGGAATGCTGCCCAACCCAATTGAATCCTTCCATCGGCTTCTTTCTCGAAGCTATGTCTACCTATTTTATGGTCCATTGTGGTATGGTGATAAGGAGAGCAACACATCGGCATAATTATGCTGATGTTCATGGGCATAGTCAGTCCTTGAAAGGCTCCGATTTCTCATTTGTCCCCCTATGCTATAAAAAGAGAACCTAATTGCAATAGCTGCCCGTGGTAGACGTATCAGTCTACAATTTCGGGAATAGCACCATCTACGTTAACCGGCCAAGGGAGAACGTGTTCGTTGAGCATGATCTTTGTGTTGTCCAAGATCATCCCAAGGCCAATCTGTCGGGAGGATTCATTTAGCCCGTGCAACATTTCTTGCAAGCTCTCCAACGATTCGGCGAACACAACGTAACGTCGAAACGAAGATGTGAGAGGTACTTGCCGTTAACATTTATGCCGCATTCTGCCCAGATAGTCTTAGTTTCGGGGAAATGACAACCCCTGTCGCACTCCTCGATGTAATGGAATTGGCCTTGTTTGATCTCCCGGAATCAAAGTGGACATAAAATCAGCGTCATATAATGCTCTCAGTACTTCGACGAATCGCCAATAGACGTCACGTCGCTGCGAAGCTTCCAGAACAGCCCAGGTTTCTACAGAGTCAAAAGCTTTTTCATAGTCCACAAAGGCAAGGCACAGCGGTTGATTGTACTCATGTGTATTTTGTACAACTTGCCTTATTGTGAAAATGTGGTCCATGGTGTTAAATCCTCTGCGAAACCCAGGCTGCTCCGGTGGCTGGAATTCGTCAAGCATTGCGGTGAGACGATCTATCAAGACTCTCGAGAAAAAATTGTAAATATGGCCAAGAAATGCAGTTGGTCCGTAACTTGGAAGGAGCGATTTCTCACCCTTTTAAAAACAAAACAACGTCACTTACAAGTCATTTCTTGGGATGTACGTCCCGCTGAAAGACAAAACTAAAAATCTTTTTCAGCTCTCGTAATACAGGTTCTTCTCCTGCCCTAAGCTCGACTGTAATTCCGACCCTCCCCGGAGCTATTCCCCCTTTAAGTTGCGCAAGAGCCAGACTAATCTCACTCAAGCTGACGTCCGGCAGATCGCTTAACAAATGTAGTGTCAGACTTGCACACGAATCGTTGTTTAGAATGGGGAGCGTGCGACTTATACAACTTGCTATAGAAAGCTTCGATCTCAGATAAAATCCCAGGCTCAGAAGAAACGGTAGCCCCAGAATCAGTCCTAACCTTTGTCTGATGACTTCTTCCAAGCTTCTCCATGAAACCTTCCAACCTCTATTCTGCTCATTCGTTTCGGTAACCCGTTGCGTATTTGAGCTGCTAAGAAAGAAGCTTGACATCGGCAGACGTAACGTCTTCGTGTGCTCGGCGTTCCCGCATAAGTCCAATCGTCTCATCTGAGAGTTTAGCTCACCTGCTCGTAATACTTACTCCTACAAAATCCTTCACCCACGTCCCGCATGCAACTCATCGTACCGGTTTTTTAATTCCAGTTGTAATTTTTAGGAACCTACCATGGTTTGTCGGAAGTTAGGTCGGAGTGTTGACTGTACCAATAGGACACGCCCGCGTCAAAAGCCCATATTCAGAGAGTCTCTAACCAATCAATGATCACTTCCGCTTTTAAACCTAACGGAGTCATCCCAAAATATATATTTTCGGTCCGTCATAACAAGATCAATCTCGTTCCTTGTCACAGTTCGTTTCTTCGTTCGTTCTTACCGGGGCTCTGCCCTGTCAACTTCTTAAAATAAGTTTTCATTAAGAAGAGGCCCTCTTTCTCAAGGAAATTTACCAGAATTTGCTCATTGCGATTTCGGCTTCCGACTCCATGTGTTCTCGGACTTTATTCGACACCGTTTCTTACTCCAACTTTGGAATTAAAGTTCCCCATAATAACATTGAAGTGGGCCTTATAGCTGTCATGACGTTTGAGACATCCTCATAAGTTGCCTCCACGTCGGAATGTTCATCGGAATGTGTCGATGTTGGTGCGTATACTTGTGTCATTTTGCTTTACATCTTAGTGGTTGTAAGTATGAGATACGCCACCCTATCCGACACACTAGAGATTTCGACGATGTTGCCTACGAGGGACTTATTCACGAGAAATACCACGCCGCCTTGTGATGGAGTGTCGCCTCCACTCAAGTAGAATAGGTGACCCGATGGCAGAGTTATGGTGGCCTCACCATGTCTTCGGCTTTCACATAACCCGGCATCGTAAACGTGGCATCGGATTTTTCGCAGTTCCACCTCCAGCTAAACCAAGTGCTTATTAAGTCTAAGCGTTCGCCCGTTATACCGCCAGGTCAAATAGGTGGAAGCGATCCTGTTGCCGTGACACTACCGTGGGTAGGACTAGTAGAACTACCGGGAATTAGAGGCCTAATTCTGCTGTTGTCGTCCATAGAGGTAAATGCTCGCAATTGCCACGCCGAGCAGGTGGATTGGCAATCGCAGATCAGTTTTCGACCCGACGCCACTGCTGCCTGTCGCTGAACTAATTGATGGTTAAAGGAAACAAGAAAAAGTTTAAAACTGGTCTCTTGTAAACAACGAAAAAAAAGTATAAACTTTGAAAATGGAACTCTTTGTCAATATTTTGAGCATATGTTTCATTGTTTTGTGGTTTTTTTAAGAATTGGCGGCAAATTGAAAATTGTCTGTGTCAGTATGAACATTTTGAGCATATGTTTCATTGTTTTGTGGTTTTTTTAAGAATTGGCGGCAAATTGAAAATTGTCTGTGTCAGTATGAACTTATATCGATAAAATTTCCGTGCAATGATTTTTTATGAATTTCGATTTCATTTAAGTTAACATGAAAGTTATGATAATACTTCGATTGGCCTTTCACCACTGCCTTGTGCGACTGTTTACAACTGGTTTAATGAGTTTAAAAGTGGTTGCACTAATCACCCTGATTATCTGCGTGAGCGGCGTTGTACGGCGTATGGAGACTGACAACAGAGTGACCTATCTACACATTCGGACCAGCTTAGACAGTGGTATCACTTGTACACAGTGGATAAACACATAATTTGACTGAATCCAAAAAACTTCGTTGTGTTGATCGTACTCTAAAATGTATCAAAGATTTAACGGAGGTGACTCAAAAGCATTTTCGTCACCTCCAGCAGTGTTCGACACAATTATGGGCGATGAACGAGAAAATTATATTTTATGGACGCCGAGGAAACAAACAGTAGTCGGTCGAAAAGTTCTAAGAACGAGTCGTCATAATTGTTGTCGGCACTATGAAGTGGTTCCATCGGATACAGATGAATATTGATACGAATGGACATTATTTTGAAAAGGATATAAGAAAATCAATAGCTCAGTTGCTCAGTTTTTTATTTTGTAAGAACTTTTCGTTTGACTCTCGTATGAGTCGGCAAATTTAAATTCTCAGAACTATCTTTAACAAATACTTTTTACACTTTACACTTTTGTTCTATAAATTATAGTAATTGGTAGTGCGGTGTGTAAAATAGACACCAATTCGCACATTCTTGTGAAGGTTTCCCAGTATTTACCATAGTAACTTGTACGGCAACCACATCACTTAAGTCCATTATGCGTCATAATTTACATATCACCTATCTTGTTGTTACTGGTTTGAAATGATCCTAAATTTAGTTCCTAGGTATTGTGGTGCTTACACCAAACTACGTTAACATTGATTTATTTGGTTTTAAATTATAAGTTAAGATTAGCGAAATGATCATAGTATGTATACGTTAGTACGTAATTATTAATTTAGTTAGCCACAGGAATTAGGGTTGCTAACAAAATTATAAATTTGATATCTTAAACTTCAGATAGCCTATGTACCAATGGCTCTCTGTAGATAGTAGATGGATAACGATACGTAAGTCCGGGTTGCATCGGGTAGATTACCCTAATGTATAATACAGTACAGAGTACAGCGTATGTATATATAACCTACCACGCTATGCGGGGGCTTTACCGGCGGAACTGTTTGTTTCTAGATCATGATCCTCTCCATGAGTCACCTCAGAGTGGAGGCTACCTTTGCTATCCCGTGAGAGCAAACCCCGTCGTTAGATTCGGGCGATGAGGGACCCGCCATACGAGAAATCGGAGCGTTGCCCTCCTTCCCCCCACCAATGGGCCACCGGCTATTCACAAACCGCACGAAACGCAACACTGACGATCTCAATTTACGGCGGTATTATATGAGCGAGAGTGTCATACACTATGCATGACATTACCTCCTCTTATGGAGCATGCATATACATACTAGTCTTGCCAGAAAAATATAAATTACAAATAATACTTATTATTTTTACAGTACGTCAGTGTTTATGTATGACATAAATATAAAACAATCAAAAATATAAAAAGGTTATTCGAAGTGGTCCCATTGGCTGCAATACAATCCTTTAAACGTTGAGGCCAGTTATCCATAGAATCACGCGCTATTTCCATGGGGAATTTTCCCTGCCAATCGTATGGATTGTCTTAGGGACTCCAAATTATCATGGCATTAAGAGCAACCTAAAACTATGCTCTCTAAAACAATAAATCATAATCCAGCGGATTAAGGTCGGGACTAGATGAAGAAGGGTAGTCTTCAACTCTGATCAAGTCCGCAACATTCGTTTTAACCAAGATTGGGTGGATCGGGCATTATGTGCTGGTCCCGAGTGTTCCTGGAGGGGCCATACTTGGTTATTGAACATGGTGGTATTAAGGTTCTTAGCTACGTTCTCCAGAGTGGTATCTTGATACACTTGTGCCGATGTTTTGATACCTTTTTCACAAAAGTATGGCTCAGTCACTCCTTCATAGCTAACACCCCACCAAACCATCACTGAAGTTGGATAATGCGCACCTTGTCGAGAAGGTACTTAGCTGCCTTGGAGCTTAAATACGGTCATTTTGTTTGTTAAAATGTTGCTCAATTGTAAAAAAAAGTCCTTACACAAAAATTTTCTGTGACCTCCCTTTGCGTACCGCTACAGTACTTATTTTGTCACATTATTCATCTTTAACTTACCAGTTAAGAAATGACCAGTGCGTCTCTTGTAGTTTGCAAGTCGTAGGTTACATCTTAAAATACGCGATTCTAGGTGCTATCTTCATTCCGAGATAAAATCTTTTGCTTTCGAACAGGATTTCTTCGAATACTTTCCCTTACTGCTTTGACCATATTTTTCGTACGAACACTGCATGGACGTCATCACTGCAGTGAGTATGTTCTCTTTATCACCGCACTCCATTTTAATATTGCAAAATATTGTACAACTTATTGGCGCTAAAATAAGAAAACACAATAAACAATCGTATAAAAATGACAGATTCAAATGTAATATTTTTTATTTTTTGGATATGCATTGGCATTGGAATCTAACGACGGGGACGCATATATATGATGCGATGATCCCCTTGCGATCCCCAACCTAGGCTCATGCCCTAAGAGCACTCATAGCAATCAGATGTTGGTATTTTCTTCGAGTCCTGAGAATAAGTACAGGTACGAATGAAAACGTTTGTTTTTAAAATACCATACACTGTGCATAGTTCACTATTTTCCGTGTTTATCAATATTACGCTTGTAGTTTAGATAACCTTACCATATTTACTGTAATTTTGTACGGTTATGCAAACTTAATTGAAACTGAACACGTTATGAGAATTATATCCGTGCATTCTACGTTGATTATATTTTTAAACATAAAATGTCAACAACCGTATATATACTACAATAGATCGTTGGTACAAAGAATGAGTAGTGGTTCAAAATTAAAAATGTTTCTACTTAAGTACGAGATTATAGGAAAACTGCACATTATTCAGACCGTTAAGGTTATTCGAAAAGTTTTCTATTCATTTCTATCTGTCCGTCCGTATATATATATTATATTTTATATATATATATA
>JAFELO010000870.1:125896-136085 GCA_017140195.1 Eumaeus atala
AAGGTATTCGGAAGGAAGAAAGGAACCGCTACAAAGTGATGTAGTATGATTTTCGAGAATATATTTTTAACACTTCATGCATGTAACTATTTCAGCCTGTCAACAGTTAGGGTAAAGGTTCCTCATTCTTCTACTTGGATGGTCCTTTATATCATATTACATCCAAATTTAAAAAGGGAAAAAAGGAGTAGAGCTCAAGCTCAAGTAAAGTAACACACAATCAATAATACTCCCATTCTCTTGGCTTCAAGAGACAAATAAAATATGATGAAATAAAATCAGGCAATATATATACTCGGTTACTATTAAATAGAATTTAACAACATATTTTTACACGTGGCATATACTATTCAAACTATCACAATCATACGGTCTATCAATTCATAGCCATACAGATCATGTAAATAGACATTTACATATCAAATTGCATATGTGAAAAAAAAATGCATGATATAGACATATCAAAATGCACACTTAAGAGCATTAAGACATTTTAAAATTAACAAAGACTTTTAGAAACATAAGAAATAAAAAATGGGGTCGGCTGGATATCATGAATTGTGACACGAATATGTTGTATCATTTGGTGATGGCAGATAGCGTCAGCCATCCCAAATATATCGGACTTCAATACCGCCAAAAGGAAAAAGATTTCTTCAACACAGATCACACCTTTAGTCTCACAGGGAAAGATGACAGGTATACTTTTTTAAAAAATGTTTAAGTAGCAAAACATAATTGCTACAATACATTGCGAGATATTTGCACCTTAAGTGAAAAAAGTGTACCTCTCCTTCTGTAACTTTTAAACTTTCCAGGTGAAAGGGATCATAGAGTATCCAATATAGATCCAAGACACTTGGTCTAAGCTAGTTTGTAATGTTAGGCGTGGGAGTGAAACGAATGGTCTTGATGATATAATGCAAGGACTAACGTGGTGTGATAACACCACGTTAGCCTGGCCTCGAGTTAGGTACCGCAAGGACTTGTACAACGGAAGTATATTGAATACTTTTTATTAATTTAAATTCTTATCGTATACATCTAATCTTCATTGTTAATTAAATATTCGATATTTAAGATTTTTATTAGGAACATACATCAAGAAAAACTTAAAACGAAAATTGGTTGGAAGAAAATCTATTTGGTAATTTAAGGGATATGATACTTTCTTGGTCTGCTGCTTCGGCACCCTTCATAGGCGAGTCCGCCTCGCTCTTGGCCGGTTTATCTGGAATTTATCACGAGTTTCTGGTTGTGTTGCAATTATAGAGATAATGACATGTACCTATACGAGTACACCGAAGCACCCACATCTACACTATGACACACCTAAATTATGAGTTGGTATAACCGAACCCAATTTATGATGTCAGTGAGCTATTAAACTGTCAATACCGTCTAAATAGGCTTCTTAGTCAGCAGTCTCACACTAAATATTTTCATTGCGAAAGCGTTATCAAAGAGTTGAAGCTTGTAGTGCATCTGCTTACAGAATATTGAAAGGTTCTATTCGCACTAGAGCTTTATATCCTTGAATCGCACCATATTATGAATTCCCATTTGAGCGCAGTCGAGTGAACAGATAGCCAAAAAAGCGTTAAGAGACCTCTCGTGCGAACGGGCCATATTCAATAAACCGACTGCTCACAACCTTGACAGGTTCCCTATCGCATATTATTATAAACATCGTGTCTATTGTCTGGACTAGGAATGGGTTGCTACACATACGGAATTGATATACATGTTTAATTCGAGTTAATGCCTCCGTGCTGTGTATTATAGCTGAATTGGGCTGGCACGACGAGGGACGTATTTCTCGCTAACAGATCGCATAAAGCCGTTTTTCGTGGGGTTCGGGAGTGTAGGGGGTGAAGGGAGATATCACTTGACTTCATAATTGGTCATGCGGATATCTATGGCTCGGTAACGTAGAGATCTATGCCTATGCATGAAAGTGCTCGGACTGCTCGTTTGCCTTCTTACATTAAAATGCAAAAGTAAAACTTTATTATCAAACAGACCACGTCCCGCTAGTTCGTCACAAAATTGTTATCTCAATGCGCTGCGATTATAATGACGTTTGATTGACATTGGCGTAGGTCAAATGTAGACCCCATCATGGTTCAAGCCTTGTGGCGGCGAGGCTTAATAGCTCTTTTTTTTGACGCGGGGAAACGCATTTACGCGCCTTCACCGGCCCTGGGTGAGGTCCTGTGGTGTGCGGGACTCGCGGCACATGATACTGCCAAATACCCATAAAAACCACCGCGAGTGCCATCAGTGCCGCCCTTGGTGAGGTGCCCCGGAACAACAACTATCAGGGCACCTCGACGGCTAGGTCAGTCTCCTAAAGCACCAACTCCACCTCTACAGATGGGGTTGCCCAATACTACGTGAAGACCCCACCGACTTTGGGACAGTGCAATGGGGTGAGGTTCCCATCCTTGCCCCGTGCGCTAAACCGCCACCTCCTGTTGCTCTTAGGTCCCCTCTTCTTATAAGAGGGGTACCGAGAGCGATTCCTCCTCCTGATCTTTAAGCCCTCTCTGCCTATAAGAGGGGTGCAGAGATTCCCCTCGGTTCAATTGGCTTCGCCTGTTTTCACCCCAGGCTACTAAGCCCCGCTGCCACGACAGCGCTTTCCCAAAGTCGGTGAAGTAGTCCTGTAGTGCTTGGCAACCCGATCTGTGGAGGTGGAGTTGGTCCCTTAGGGGGCTGACTAGCCATCGAGGTGCCTCGCCGATGGCGGCACTGTTGGCACGCGCGATGTTTTTTGCGGGTATTCGGCACTGTAGTGGTCCGCGAGCCCCACACACCGCTGGACCCCACCCAGGGCCTGTGAAGGCACGTAAATGCGCTTCCCCGCGTCAACAAAAAAGAGTTCAAATGTGCGTCCTCAATTGGTCGGCAAACCACCACTGGTGTTACGACTGACGGCACGGACAAATTGGTTCCCGCGAAAAGATGTACGCAGATACTAATGTCGGTTTAATCGACTAACGAGCACTCAAGTATATTATTTAGTATTAGGCAGTTCCCTCTATTTTCTAATCATCGGTTATTCATATTTTTGTCTCCTACTGACTGATATGTCACAGGTACAGTCTTAATAGGATGGCTGCAGCACTTCAATGGCACTACGTCTTACAATGCCAATCGACAATTATATTGTATCCCCTAACAAACCTTCACCACCACAGAAGTTGTCTCGCACGACATTCCCACCTATTTCGGGGCAGTACAAGGGGGGCGAGGTTCCCACCCTGGCCCCTTTCCCGTGCACGAAAGCGTCTCCTCCTCCCGCTCTTGAGTTCCCTCTTTTTATAAGAGTGGTAAAAAGAGCAACTCCCTCGCTTCAATTGGCTTTGTCCAAAGTGCGTGGTGCCTACGGCTACTAAGCCCCTCCGCCACGACAAAACATGAACGATGATTTGTCCAACGTGAGGGGTGCCCGCGGCTACTGAGCCTCTCCGCCACGACAAATCATGAACGATGATGAGAGTATTAAATTTTCTTAGACCAACTTACCTCAATTGTGTGGAGCTTTGGATCAATATGCACTTGTTGATATTAGCAAAGTATCTTGGAAAGTACTCAGCATTCCGTTAACATAGCGCGAATCCGTGGGCATTGCTAAAAATAGGTTTAATTGTCATTCCAGCGGCTCGAATACTCGATGGTATTGACATTGTATCTTTATTCACTTGAGCTCTGCATTGCATGTTACGTAATTAGGACTCCGTATATTATTGTTGTGTGGAGTGCATAAACTGGCACTCAAGTTGCACAAATTTATTTATCAGCGTGGTACAAGATAACACGGAGTTTTGCTAGAAAGAATCACCTCTTTGTGTTGTTGTTTGACTTAACACCTGTTATTACTGTAAAATAATTATTTCTGGTATTAGTTCTGTTCATTGGGATATAAATATATGATAAATCAAATAACATATTTGTATATTAATCTTTAGTAATTATTTAAACACAATAATTGCTGTAATTTGTATTATTAGGAGCCATAGCTTGGAAGAATGTAGCATGCTATATTTAAATGCCGCTGATGTTGTGCCAATTAATAAACAAACGAATGATAAGAACACCAAACTCTTTGTATCTTTTAACCAATGAGGCTCTCGAATAGTTCTTACTAAAACAGGTTTGTGATAAAATTCCATGTGACACACATTATTATTTACATTGTATGTTATGTATAATGATGAGGAAACGAAGCGAGGAAAACGTGAGGCCAATTTATATTATGCACAAAGGTTTCGATTCAAAACACGTCACAACAAAAACCATAAATATTTGTAGAATCAGCGAACTCTTCTTTGATAACTTAAACTGAAATCGGAATACTTACCTCATGTTTAGAGATAACTAACGTGTGCTGTCATCAAAATACATACCATACAATACTGTCCCATCGATCCTGCTGCAAAGCTCTTGCAGTACGCCTAACAGACAGACAACAAAAGTGCCAGCGTTATAACTCGTCCGGTGTTTCAAGAGAAAAATACAGCGCCGGATCGAATATAGACAATTCAGCTTTTAAAACAAATCAATAATTACGTGTACCTTTGTTTTATTGCAACGATTAAGCAGCCGTGTGTGATTGTTTCAGAGTCGTACAGAGAAGCAAGCGCTGACGAACCGTCCACCGCCCCCGACGACTATAGTTCCTAAGTCTGCAGACGGGCCGCGCCCGCCGGGGTGGAACGGTCAGCCGCGGAGACACGGCTCCAGCCGCTTCAACATCCACAATCACAATCAGGAGCTTGTCAAATTACCACCTATAAAAGGTGAGTTGCACGAAGGGCAGCATTTTTTTGAGCATAGTGAGACAATCGCTCAATAGCTGATTACCGATTTTTCTTTTCTTTCGCACGGTTAATGGTTTTCCAAATCCTTTGAAGCATCATCCCCCAACGGTCCACCTGCTACGAACAGACAGATCGACACGCGATGGCCTAGCCATTATTTTTAAGGCTGTATCATGTGAGTGAGAGATACCCCCCGAGTCGTGCCGGCCTATTCGGCTGCACTGCAGCAGAGCACAACTTCAAAATAAACTGTTACATTTCGTTCACGTCGACTTGCTCATAGTCGATCGCGTTCTGCCTCCACCAATTTTTAGCTGACATGGGTATTGGTGTCTAGCCCCCTTTTCCCACCATTGTAAGAGGTCCAGCATTGAAACATACGCTCGAGTCTATATTTGAACTTAATATGAAGTAGAAAAAGCATATACTTAGTTTGGCCATAAATACTATTACAATAAAAAATACTAGAGAGAAAGATCTGGCCGCACACTTAGCGTTCGTACGAAAAAGGTGGTCAAAGAAGTAAGGGAAATAATTCGAAGAAATCCTGTCCCGAAGCAAAAAATATTATCTTGGGAAACTAAAATAGCACTTGAACCATGTAGTGTACTTTGAGATATAACTTAGGACTTGCAGCCTATAAGGGCTGTAAAATCGAAACAACTACTGAAGCGGTACCCAAAGGGAGGTCACAAAAAATATTGTCTACTGATGAGACAAATTTTTACAATTGAGCAACATTTTTAACAAACAAAATGACTGTATTTATGCTCAAAGCTCTAAGGAAGCTTCCCAATTATCCGCCTTCAATGAGGGTTTGGTGGGGCGTTAGCTAGGAAGGAAGGAGAGACTGAGCAATATTTTTGTGAAAAAAGTTTCAAAACATCGGCACAAGTGTATCAAGATACCATTCTTGAGTTGGAGGTTAGGCCCCTTAATAGCACAATGCTCAATAACTAAGTCCTTCCAGCAAAACTCGGGACCAGATCACAAAGTTCGATCCTTGGTTCTTGGTTAAAACGAACGTTCCGGACTTGATCGGAAATAAGACTACACTTCATCTAGTCCCGAACTTAATCCGCTGGATTATGATCTATGGTCAATTTGAGAGAGTGCACCTTGCTCTAAACGCTATGATAATTTGGAGTCCCCAAAACAATCCATACGATTGGCAGTAAAGTATCTCCCCTGGGAAGGAGTGCGTGCTTGTATTGCTAACTGGCATCAACGTTTAAAGAACTGTATTGCAGCCAATGCATACTACTTCGAATAAGCCTTTTATATTTTTTATTGTTTTATATCTGTGTATTATTTTCTATGCTCCTCACACCGCATTGCTGTACAGATACGCCCATGAACATCAGCATAATTATGCCGATGCGTTGCCGTCCTTTTCACCTCCCCCAATGGGCCACTGGCTACTCACAAACCGCACGCAACGCGACGCTGAAGATGTCGCTACGGCGGTATAAAGTGAGCGAGAGGTACCTCCCCGGTCGTGCAATTAATTATATCTAAGTGCCTACTGTATTTGATTTTTCTTTTTATTTTGTGTACTATGTTTACTTTGTCTGTGGTGTTCTGACAATTTATTCTATAGACAAGATGTCACAATGGGGGTAAAGAGACTGTAAGAGTTTCAGTTAGACTTTTAGATACATTTATTTATTCGTTGTCTTCCCACATTTACAATCCAGGACAGACTCAAAATAGTTCAACAACAACAATGGAACTAATACAGTTTTTGATATTGGTTGGTAAAACGGTGAGGGTATGAGGTCTTATCTGGTACTTGTCCGAGAGTACCGGCTGCAACTTGGATGGTCCTTTATATATGTTGATATTATTCCATAACTACTATTTTCACGGATTGTCCTTCATTCCTTATATTTATTATTTGATGAATACAGTGTTTAATAAACAAAAAGAAAAACGAGTAGAGCTCTGAAAAGGAACACATAACCAATAAGATTCCCATTCTCTTGGCTTCATGAGCCAACTAAAATCGTGCAATATATAAACTCTGTTACAATTAAATAGAATTTCACATCAAACTTTCTCGTGTGGCATATACTATTCAAACTAAAACATTATTGATACAGTATATCATGTTATTACTACTATCAAAATGCACACTCAAAAGAATTGACATTTTAACATTAACAAAGACTTAATAAGATATGAAAAGCGTCGGCAAGAAATCAAGAACTCACCCTTTTTTATGAAATATATTTTTTATTTAATTATTTTACGTTTAGTTCACGGCGGAAAAGATGAAACTATTTAATTATGATTTGCTGAAGGCGGACAGCGTCAGCGTCAAATCAATGCGTCGTCCAAGCCACGCCGAAAAGAAAAAAGAGTGACATCAGTAAAAGATGACAGATATACTTTTTGTTTAATATATAAGGATCTGAAATAAAATTGCTACAATTTTTCTGCCGGTTAGGCAAAATTCTGCTACTCTTTGCAAAATTTAAAACTAAAAATACCTCTAAAACGAAACTCAAATTTAACCATCTAGTATTGAATGCAAAAAAAAAATGAGAATTTGTGACTCCAATTATCCCTAAATAATTTTATAATAAATATTTAAATTTTGTTCACTGTATGCCACATATACTGCATCCATGCATTCATCACTACAATCATAATAACATGCTAATTGCATTTGTGCTTATTCTGCCTCGCCCTTTCAAACAGAGATAAGGTCACTATGTACCTTACTCACAGCTACAAATTATTACAAAACTATAGGATACTCCTAACACATAATAATTTTTTTATAATAGATAAAAGATGTAATACAGTTGAATATTCTCGAAATAATTCACATAGACAATGCAATGACAATCAGCAAGTGTTGAAGAGCAACACCACATGTAACAGTACATGCAAAACAAAACTATTTATCATCCTGATAATTTTAAATCCTTGATATGCCAAGTTCCTAAGTCTCTGCCATTTAAATGTTGCAGAACATAATCTAAAGGAGATTTCTTTTTAACAATCTTACATCTTATATATTTAGGAGCTAATTTTTTTTGTAAAATGCTTCACACTCAAGAAATAAGTTTTCTTGTAGACTAAATCACCTACATAAAATTCAACAGATTTACAGCGCAAATTATATCTTTCAGAATTTTTAAGTGCGAATAATACAACCGGAACTGAACTTGATTAAATATTTTATCTAACCTACCAAAATTTTCCGGGTGGCAATCACGCCGTGCGAAAATCAAATTATCTATATTTTCTGCATCAAGATAGTGTGTACCACAATAAACCAATTCCCTACCCATACACCAAAAATTAAGGAGTGATGTGATGTGAACCAGCGGTCTCATTCACAGCACTATTATTAATAGCAAACTGAATTTGCGGCAAAACACATCCCAAGATCTATGATCATCATTGACAAATGTTGAAATGCAAGTTAAAATTGTGCTGTTATAACATTCTACATACAGTGTTTAATTGAGAGGTGTAACGAGGAGTAAAATGTACATTTGGTATATTATATTTTTTGAAAAAAAATTAGGCAATAATTACTTGTAAATTGGGAACCATTGTTTAGAATTACAGTTTGAGGAAACCCCAATGTACCAAAAATACATATTCTTCAATTAATTTAATTATTACATATTAAATTTACAGCGCGTTGCATAGGAAAAATTAAGCAAAATTTTGAAAAACAAGAAGCGGCTACTAAAATAAAATTATTTTGCTTCCTACTAGTGGGTAAGAGGGACCCAAGATGTCGACAGAAATTTCTTGCCATGGTCGCACACAATTCTTAGGTCTACCCATGTCCCCTAATAGTAAGTGATTTTGTGACTTATACTCCCAAACACTTAGAACAGTTGTTAACATAATCTACTACATACTTTATGCATTTTAGGCGAAAAATAATGTAAATTTAATCTTTTCAGTGTTTTATAAATTTCTAAATGACTTGCACTAGGAGTGTCATGATTATTAGAGAATCTGCTGAAAGTTATTTTTATTTTTTGTTAATCTAAATAATTTATTACTTTTTATTTGAAAATTTGAAAAAGATGTTGGCTTAATTTTATTAAGAAACCATTTATCCGAACCTTTATAATCTACAATTGAGAATATGATGACACGACTAAGAGCGTATATAACATTGTCGTAAGTATAACATTGTCTGCACGTTTATGGTGTTTAATTTCAAAATTAAATTCAGGCAATCTAGTAGTCTAACGTGCTAAACGACCAGAAGTGTTGGATAAAGAAAGAAAACACTTAAGGGCGCTATAATCCGTGTAAACGGTAAATTGCTTGCCATTTTCTATATAACAACGCCAGTGTTCAACAGCGAACAGAACCGCTAAGGATTCACGTTCCGTTTATTAATAGAATCACTCATAAACGTAACGGGATGCTCCGTACCATCAAAGATCTGAATAAGCATGGCACCTACTCCAAAACTACTTGCATCCGTATGAACCTGAAATGGCTCATTATAATCGAGACATTTCAGCACAGGAGCTAATACTCTTTAAGCTCTCGAAAAGACTTATCTGTTTCCGCTGTTCATTTAAAAGGTGGTGCACCCTTATGAGTAGAAGGAACTTTATTTAAAGGAGCAGCTAAGGTGCTTTTTTACAAAGCGTCTATACCATGAAGCTGTTTGAATAAATATACTATGAATCGTTTTAAAGTTTTCACGTTATTTGGGGTTCGATAATTAATAATAGCAGTTACCTTCTTAGTCTGTCCGTAAATTATGATGATCTACAACATACAATATTTAAGTTACAATTTAATTATGATTTCCGTCGTCTGAAATCAATCTCGTCCAAGCCACGCCGAAGAGAGAAAAGGGTGACAATTCTTCGATACCGATCACACCTCTCATCTAACAGTAAGAGATGACAGGTATACTTTCTTTTTATACAATATTTAAGTATCGGAAATATAATTGCTACAGTGTTGTGAAGCAGAGAATAAATATATTTCTATTCTATTTTATTAAACTATCACACTGTAAAAGTAACAAATGTTATTTGCCATTAAAATATTTTTTTATTTTATATATTACAATATAATAGAAGACGTTTATTGAGGACATTAAATTTACATATTATCCTCAATAAATGTGTCATGAAACGTGTGTGTGGGGCTGCATAAACTATGGTTGCGGATATTTATAGCTCCGTAATCACTGCCAATATCTATTAAGAAAAACTTACAAACCAGTATACATAAGATAAGACTAGCACCATGCGGCACGTGGCAGTCGCACGTGCCGACACACAGACGACAAGCGACAGCCTGTTTCAGTATATATCTAGTTCAAATTTCTAAAAATAACAAATGGAAAATACTGTGTCCGT
>JAFELO010000870.1:136103-147364 GCA_017140195.1 Eumaeus atala
TTGCAGGTGATGGATATTTTAAGGAGGGATAGTTTACAGTGTACATTCGTACATCGAACAAGTGTGTATCAGCCTGTAACATTTATGAAGAAAGAAAGCGTTATCATCGTGAGATTTTTCTCTCCTTTACATGTATGGAAAACAGTGACGAACCGTATTTCGGGTACACTTAAGTAGTAACAGTGACGAACCGTATTTCGGGTACACTTAAGTAGTAACAGTGACGAACCGTATTTCGGGTACAAAGTAGTAACAGTGACGAACCGTATTTCGGGTACACTTAAGTAGTAACAGTGACGAACCGTATTTCGGGTACACTTAAGTAGTAACAGTGACGAACCGTACTTCGGGTACACTTAAATAGTAACAGTGACGGACCGTATTTCGGGTACACTTAAGTAGTAACAGTGACGAACCGTATTTCGGGTACACTTAAGTAGTAACAGTGACGAACCGTATTTCGGGTACACTTAAGTAGTGCATCTTATCTGAGTGCTCTGACATTCATTTTTTCAGATGAACGGCCGTTTTCACTAACAAGTCGACATCTTAACTACAACATAAATGCTTCCGGAATCATTGAAATGCAAATTTGTAGTTTACCACAAGTTCCTAACAGATAATAGTTAGCTAATAGTTTTAGCAAGAGGTAGTGCCATGCTACATTGCAGCGGAATTGGCCGACACGACACGGTTATACCGCCGTAAAGTGTCATCTTCAGTATCGCGTTTTTCTTTAAACTTTCGTTACACTTTCTTTTTCTTTGAATAGTAAGACGACATTTTTCCTCAAAGCTTAAAAGCAAGTAAATCTTTGAATACACTGCGACATAAAAAGCTTTTCCTTGTCGAAAGTTTTATTATAGAAGAAAATACAACGGTAAAACAATAATTATATTGACCAATGAAACGATACTTCGAAATGGAGTTATTCGCAAGGTCTGTAGTCCATGCTCCACCGCGGCTTCCCAGTTATTATATTACTGTTTTCTACTTCGCCGTGTATTCCTGAATGTTCCATTTTTTTCGTACTGTTGTGATTGATGCCTCGGGGAATAACTAATGAGAATCGCAAGGATATAAAATGTTTCCTTGGTCAAGTACCACAGGCCCTTATTTATGGTTTTTAAGCTTAACACTAGGCTAGGCTAAAATAGTGTGATAAGTCCACAGATTTTATAGAAAAAAAGTTCCTGAAGTCATTGCTAAATTGTAGATAAGCCACTGAATGTCTGGAATTCATGGTAATGTTGGGAATGCAATTAAACCGGTATGACTGGATCCCCACGTAAGAGCCACTCTATTCTTTCTATACTCAATTTCATCTGGTATTAGCTGTCTCGGTCATTAAATGAAACTAAAATTTAGACGGGTAAAGGCTAATAATGACAAGATAGCTAGCTATCTTTCTTCTAAACTAGCTAGTTTCCTTCCTTTTTTACCTTCGTATACTTCTGCAAAGTGTGCTAACTTATAAAACATTAAAGAAAAGCGGCCTTGATGATAATGTATTAGGAACTTAGGAGAGACACAGAAACTGATAGGATTGTAAACATGTACCTGCGGTCGATTTAACGCTCGTCATTTTATCAGCGAGTGATTACGAAGGCCTAATGTATAATCGGTTAAGCTGTTGTTATACATTTGTATATATACACTGGATTTGTTAAGAAATATGTTGTGTGTGTATTAGAGTAAACGCCTCGTTGGTCTCTAGTCACACTGCAGAGGCAGGTAATAAGGTGCCGATCCCGATTAAGCAAAGCTGGCGTATTCACACTTCCTTGTCTAGGAGAACTAGAAATGTCGATGTGTTCATCATTTATCTCCAGTCGTGTCAAATTGCTGTTCCATCGGATTAGCAGAATGCTGGAAAGGACTACACGCAAGTACACAAGCACTAATATATCCTCCGCGTTTGTGCTATTATTTCTATATTGGGCAATATATAAAATATATGTTATTAAAGTAATATTAAGGAGATGAAAACTAACACAACATCTAACTAATGGACGTATGAGAATGGAACTTTTTTGTTTGTTAGCTAATTAGAGTGTAATTTAGTCTGAAAACTGTAGCATCGATGTAGAACCTTTAGGAGAAAAAAATCTAATTTCTTCAAGCGAACAAAATGAGACCATAAGACATTCTACAAATAAACAGACAGCATGACCATCGTGCCCACAACATTACTAATGATAATGATGATGATAAAATACTGATTGTGCTAAAGAACTTAGTTCTACTTTTATGTTAATTTCCTCGTTGACTCGCTAATCTCACTTCATCTCTGCATTAAACCTTGACGGCTCTTGTTTAGCAGACTTCCGGTTAAAGGCTTGTGTCTACAGTGAACACTCTACACCGTGCTCTCTGTAATAAACTTATTTTGTTGCAATGTGCGCTCCTATTACGGAATTGAAACTTCAGTTTTACCTCTGCATTGTCACTCGATCTATGTTCGCCATAATAACGTCAAAAACAGATGACACTGCATTAATTGATGAAAATACTCATTAGCATATGCTTTACGATTCTCGGAATTTAACTTTGAATTATTTTCCACGAATTTCACAGAAATATTATAAATTCAAAGAGATGATAACATAATTTTTTATTTTACTATGTTTTTTGATGTGATAATGCCTTGTAAATCGATAAAACTAGTTGCATGCACGAAAAAGTATGACGTTATAGTAACGTTCCGAACAGGCGAAGCTTGCGAGTGAGGGATCGCAACGAGTCGTCTCTTACACTCCATCGGACGCGTTCACGGGTCAATTGGAGAACGACAAAGTGATATCGTCCGTAAACTAACTTAGTGTCAAGTTTCCTTTTGTATGTCGATGTCATGTACAACCCATCCATCACGACTCTGACGAACTAAGACAAAGTAGTGACTGACAGCCTCGTGTATTCTCCAAGGGGGACATAGTAACAACGCCGGTTTCATTAATCCAAACTGCTACAAATACCTTCGAAACAAAATTTTCAATCGTGAAATGAAATAAACGTGAAATTTCCATTAACCCAATATTAGACACACGTTAGGCATACGTTACATAATACTACATTATGTAATTTTTTATTAAGATGGCTAATGAGTTCATTCGTTTTACGTGTTTTTTTAAATACCTACGGTAGATAATCTTTTTTTTTTGCATAGTGAACTACCGTGCAATCTGAGCCATTTGGTCCTACCAAGGCCGATTATCTTATGCATAACGAACGAGACGCTGCCCTCCATCACTCACAAACTGCACGAAACGCGATAGCATAGCCATCACGTTTAAAGCGGTATGTTATTATGTATATATGTATCCAGATATTTTAGAGACATAAATAAGTGCACATGGCATATTACAAGAAGAATTGTTGTAAAAGTGTTACTACTCTCTTTTATATTTCTGGTTGTCTTTTGCCTTTTGGGGAAATAATATTATATTTAAATATTACTTTCGGATATTTATAATAGCAATAAAACTATCTTTATGGATTTTACAACATGGTGGCCCATTGGGAGCCGGGATGATAGGAATACAACGCAGCTGCGTAACAATCATGCGAATGTCCATAGGCGTCGGTAGTTATCAAAAGGCTCCGATTTCTCGTTTGCCCTCTTATGATATAAAAAAGAATTACATCGTAGCAGTAAAACTATTCTTACAGCAACCGTGGGAGTAACACGGGTGGACGTGACCATGGTTGCTGTAAAGTTTCTGAAACGCGAGCCAGTTAATTCATTAAATAAACCGCGCTAAAATACCGGATTTTATCGTGGTTTCATTGTAAGGCACAGTAATATTTGCGTAAACTTAAGGATTTTTTCATAATTTAGATTTTCAGCAATATCCTGAAAATGGATTAATAAAGCACCATCAATATACAATGTAAAGGTGTTGTAGAAAATTTTTTCATGTACATGTAAACTATTTGCAAGCATTAAAAATGTTTAAATTTTCACATAAGAATGTATGAGCATTTGTAATCTTATTTGGCATGACTCAGTTCTGTAATCGATCAGTGCGCCTACGACAAGGGGAAGCAGTGTCTGGCATAGGAATACTTTCCTGTGAAGGCTTGGCTTCCCCACGGCCTTACTCCGATAAACTTTAACCCTCGTGACACGGAAGTTTTTATGAGGAGGGGTACGTTAATGAATTGCCGGCGACATCCGTATCGATAGCTTTTATCGCCCGATGGATTGTGGAAAAATATAAGGACTCCTGGCGTTGTTGGAAAAAGAGGGACTATGTCAAATTTATAATTAATAAAGCTGAAGAGTTTGTTTGATCGCGCTTATCTCAGGCAGTACTGGTACGATTTCAGAATATATTTTACTGTTAGATAGTCCATCATCGAAGAAGGCTATATATACCATCACGTTGCGACAAATATTATTTGGGTTACGTGAGTGAAACCGCGGGGCGCTGCTTGTTTATAATATAGCTAACGATTTGTCCCTTAATAACACTTGACGGCATCTTAACGAATTATACACTATACCTACCTCGGAAATCGGTCAATCCGTTGGTGAACTCCGCGAGGAAAATCTATAGAGTAACTATCTAGCAGCTTTTGGGGACTTTAATTTTAAAATATGTATATATAATGTGGCAGAGAAGCCCGTAGATAACATATATGTATTTTTTATTTATTTTACACAGCCACAACTTCACAAAACATTACTTTCAAATAAAATTTATTTGGCTTTCGAATTGCGCACCAGTCCACAGTTAATCATTCGTTCGAAAAATGCTGCATAAAGAATCTCCAATTATGTATAATTCAATATTATTTAGAAATATAATTACATTTCGAAGGTTTACAGGTTACACATAGCAGTAGGTACTAACTGTAGTTACTGTAGTTACGACCTACTGCTATGTGTAATGTGTAAACCTCCGAAATGTAATTATATTTCTAAATAATATTGGCTCAAAATTATGTTGATGTTTTTATGCATTTTAAGCACCTGTATATCTCTTGAAACACGAGTTATAACGCTGCAGCCTGTACAAAGTCACAAATTAAAAAAATGGATTACCATATGAACTCTGCATCTCTATTTGCATATAAGCTTTATACATCTACGCTCACAAATATAGGTACAGTAGTGAACAGAAAAAAAACCCTTTAGCGCATTCATAAAGATTCATGCTCGCTGATAAATCGCGTGATAAGTAATGTATAGTATAGAGGGAGGCGCTTGTTTCGCGAAAACATTGATCTGTATAATATTGTAAAGCTTGGAACATATCGTACATCGCCCCCTCCAAGAACGCAGTAGTACGTTATCTCTAGGTAGGCGATAACGGACGTAATCTGGTATTATATATATTTACAGTCCTTGTATACAAAATTAAATTTGTTTGTTTTCTTTACGGTCGGCTGAGGCTAAAATTTTCGTATAAAAGCAGAACTGACATTTTTCGCTGTACATTACACACGCCACAGAAATGTAATTTTCAATATCACGTGTTGATTACAAAGTATAATCTTATGTAGCACGTGGAAATGCTTCTGGATTCCATATATTAGAGATCAGTGTGTATCGTTCGTTCGCGAGTGGTGCGGGGCGGAGGCACAAGGGAGGGAGTGCGCGCGCAGAGGTCGCTGGGCGGCTAGCGGCAGGAGTGGCGGCGCGTGGCAGTCCGGCTGCCCCCGCAACTCGCTCCGGTACCGGCGCCGCCGGCCTCCGCTCGGATGCCGCTGCCGGCCGCCGCCTGCGATGGTCCACGCCGGGCCGGCCGCGCGCGCTATGTTCGCCGCCGCTGAGGCAAAGCCGCGTCGTGCCGTCTCGCCGCTCGGTATACCCAAATCGCCGTCGTTCCACTCGGGCCTCGATCTCGTCGCGAACCAGGCGAAGCGTTCAGAGAGTGTTTCCGACGTAGCTCGTGCCTTCCGGTTCGCGCTGTTCGGCATGGAAGGCCAGGGTCAGCAGAAGGCGCCGTCGCCGCCGCACGAGCGCTCCCCGCCGCCCGCGCCCGCATCGCCCGACCGCCCCGCTTCCAACGCCGATAAAGAGAGTTTAATGGTGCAGTTGCCTCTACTGAAAGGTTGGTTTTCGACAAACATCATTACGAGTAAAAAATCAATGACTTATAAGATATTAATAGAGTTCACCTAATGTGGCAGTCAATTATACAAAACACCTGCATTGTTTCCTTTTATGGATTTCACATCATAAACTGTTCGTGTGTACCGATATAAAACAGATTATTATAACATATTGCAGTGTGATCACTGCTCAGATTACATTTGATAAAAATATTCATTATAAAAAAAAATCCTATGTTTGTAAGCTTTGTGAGTAGAAAAATGGCGTTCACGACATGGATTATTCTTGACATAAATGTTTCTGCATTCATTGAAAAGCAAAACCCCGCAGAAATATATCGACCGGCTACTACCGGCTACCTCGGGGGACATGTGCACTGTGGAATATATCGACCGGCTACTACCAGCTACATCGGAGGACATGTGCACTGTGGAATATGTCCATGTCGCCGGAGTATATGAGTTATGATGTCATAGATATTTTGATACTTTACACTGGAGATTCGGTTGTAAAAGTCACTATCAGAAAATAGCGTAGTTTCACCAGAACTAGAACACGATAGCGTGAATCAATAAGCATACATATGTTGAACAATTGCTTTGATTGAGCGTTACTTCAGACTACCTCGTGATCGAGTATTAAGCATGTTCAAACAGAACGAAAACAAAAAGGTCCCAGATGCGAGACACAGGTTGGACTAAAAGGTGTTATTGGGATTTAACGATTACTAAAAGTAGTCTAGTCAGGAGTTGTGAATCCCCGTGTCTCGTAGAACACGTTAAACCGTCGGTCCTGCACATGACTCTGCCGACATGTGCTCGTGCCGTACTACAGCCCCGTCGGAACAAGAGCAGAGTACACTTGTGCCTGCGCCCACACTTCAGCACTATAATGTGTCTGCGCAGTGGGGCTTGTCATTAAGGTCAGCGTAACCGACATTCGGCCATGAAGGACATAATTTTACTTCTCATACACCTGTGTACAGAAATGGAAAGGTAACATTTTAGTAGACATATGTTATCTGTGATGCTCTTACGAAATTTGGCTTTTAGTAGAGCAAGTAAATTAGTTAAATGGTAAAATACGCTATTTACAGTTGTCAGGGCCTAAAGCATGTTTACATTGAGTTGCTGACGTCAGTTTTGCACTGACACAGGAACTCCAGCGTCGTTTTCTAAACTTATCTGTATGTATTGTTGTGTCTCTTTAACGGATTTTATCGCGTTTCTTTAGATTTTCTTGTAGAATGAGACAAAATCATCATCATGAACGAATATGCCAAAAATCCTTGTGCTGTCCTGCTGTACAATAATTGTAAAGATATGTTAGTGTTATAAATAATAAATGGATGAGAATATAATATGACGGTGATTCTGTGTCATTCCACAAGAAAATCTTAAGAAACGCGATAAAATCCGTTAAAGACGAACGAAGAGATACAACAATGAATTACATTCGCGTAAATATACGAAGACTCATCTGTATGTATGCGTATATGCATAAAGCATAACATAAAAACCGCATTGATATAGTTTTCTTGTTAATCATTTTCACTGCAGGTGTAAAATAGTAACGATATGACTACACATACACGAACATCCGAATTCCAGGGCTTTCGAGAAGTTCGTTCTCTCATTTGCTTACAACAGAGCTTTCAACCCCGTTAGTTTCACCCTCGAGTTTCAAAAACTATTTATTGCTGAAATCGTATTATTATTATTCTGAAAAATAGTGGTGAAATGGTAACAGTGATGAGTGTGATACCATTCTCTTCAATGGTGTTTATATTTTCGTGTTACTAAATAAGGTCAATTTATACAGAATATCTTATCTATCAAATATATATATCAAATCATTATTAAAGGACGTTTAACTTTTTGTTAAAATAAAGAAAACCTGGATGGACAGCAACAACTCTCGCTAAAGCATCATTACGTTGCGCCTGTATGTATATTGCGTAAACATTAATAATAAATTCATATTATTTAGCTAAATGTATGTATCTGAAATGTAAATAAAGCTGAAATTAAAAAAACGAAATAAAGTTTTCGGTAACTTATCTAACATTTTTAAAGCTTTTTAATTATTCATATTTAAAACCAGCAAGATAAAAATTGTTCAAAGTATATTATTACATCTAGATATATTTCTGGCCCAATTAATATTTTTGGACGGCGAAAAAAAAAACGATTTTTTGTATTTAGAATTTTGAACATGAATATTTTTTTAAAACATTTGATTAAGTGTGTAAAATAAAATTAATGCAAACAGGTGAATAGCAACTGCAAACGTTGACGAAACAAAAATAAATGTTGCAAATTCTGTAACAAAAGGAAAAGTAGGTTGGTCCTCTAGATGGCTTCACGTTACTGTACGGGCTTGAATAATATAGGCTCTACGTCCGGAACAAAACACGCGCCTTCCTCTTATACCTCTATAGTATTTTATTATAATTATATTTTTCTGCTTTGATACCCATTAAAGTCAAACAAGCATGCCCAAGTGGTGAAGTGACATGTCGCCTGTACCAGTGCGCATTAACACAGGGTGGATGCCTCCTCCTTTAATCCAGCATGTATTTAAAACTTATTCTATTTTTCTAGCTTATTATTAAGTACGGGTCCGTCCCGGCTTCGCACGGATATTTCATGAAATATGGCAAAAATTAATTAATGAATTTTAATTTCGGCCTCGTAATCATTACACGTTACCACATGACAAATAATTATATACCTGCAGCAAAATACATCCACATTATTGTCATGCACATGTATTGCCATCCTTTCCTTCTCCCCTCCAATGAGCCACCGGCTAAACACAAACCGCACGAATCGCGACACGCATGACAACATACATGTCACATTGCGACGGTGTCATGTAAGTGAGAGGTGCCGATCCCATTCGGCCTCACTACAGCATGGCACTATCTATTACATGTGAAATAATTTTCAAAATCGGGTTAGTATTCACTAAGGTTACACCCTACAATCTATCTGTTTATAATATTTACCGTTAATTTATAATCTCTGATATTGTACTAATAACTTACACATGCAACTGATATTGTATGTACATCTCAGAATAATTGAATAAAATAATTATGTAAACTTGTGTCATGACGCATCCCTTTCTGTTGTACTTGTTGCAAGCGTCATAAAGTGACGTAGGTATACCATGACCCACAAAGTTTTACAAATTGCCAGGGTAACATATTCTTTTTATATTCTAGCTTTTGTAATTGCATTAGGAAGAATGAGTAAAAATGTCGTGTTATTAGGAGCAACTAACTAAAGATAATAATTTTAATTTGAGTCGTAATTTGTTATAAATATCAAGTTCATCTGTGGTATTTCCATATTCGGCACACGTGAGGTCATATTTGTAATCGAATTACAGTTTTTTATTATAAAAAATATAGTTGAAAAACCTTCAGTTAAAAAGCTTCTGTGATGTGTGATGTGTGTCGTGTCGTAGTCATTTTGTACAAATAGCCGTATAACGTTACGGTTAGCCATTTCCAAAATCATGGCCATCTTGTTTTGAGGCGGGCTAACGATTAGCTGAATTGCAATTACAGGATGTTCTTCAGTATGGCGGCTGACGTTTAGCCTCATTAAATCTCTTGATTTTAGGTAGTGATAGTGAGCGATACAAGTATGAAATTAGGCCAAGTGTTTTGAGTGCAAATAAAAAAAATAACCTAACCTAATTATAAAATGCAATAAGCATTACATAATTATTACAATAAAACTACTTTTACGGATTTTATCGCGGTTTATGTAATTAGACGGGACTTCGAATGTTGTTTAAACGGAAAACGCAGCTTCGGTCTAAACATTCGATCTGGGCATAGTTTTTTTATTCCTCTGTATTCTACAATCGACGCCATTGTCAAGCAACTTTGTTGTGATGTCGAGCAACGCCGCGATTGTTAAAGTTAGGAACTAAAACGTCAAAAAGGCGGATAAATCACTTTATTTCAAAAAGGCTAGCTTTATTGAATATCGTGTAACGGTGAACTCTTTCTGGCGCAATTTCACTCAGCCTTATTTAATGTGGCTAATCGTTGGCCCGCCTTAGAATAAAGCAGCCCTGTTTTTGAAAATGGCTACCCGTAATGAAATACAGCAATTTAGACAATCCGACTGCGACATAAGTGTTCAGATCTTTTTGTTTATAGTGTAGAGGCGGGCAGACTAGCAATCGAAACCTTTTGGAGACTACCGACGCCCATACACATTATTGTTGGCATACAAATGTGTTGCCCTCCTGTCCTCCACTTCAGCGGGCCACTACAAGTATTCCTATTCCCTGTTACCTCCTTATACACGACCGAACAGAAAACGCCGGAACCCTGTACTTACGTCAAGGAAACCTGAAGAGTACTTTCCCGTTGACCTAGAATAGTGAAATGTGGTAATATATATTGATATTTGGGATGTTTATTTTAAAGAAGTGATATAATATAATAGAGGTAAAAGAAACCCACAACTTACGTATATATAAAAGAAAAGAAAAAAAATACATTGAGTATTTGTAGTTTATGTCATACAAACGCATTAAGTCCGCAGAATTAATTTTGTCAAGTTATATAATTTGCTATACATACCTGTATATTGCGTTCATACGGAACCTTTGTCGCACAAGTCCTTGCGCATTTGAGCGGCGGCTTTTCTTCAAGAGCTTTTTTATCTTTGCTCCTAATATAAAAATGTAATTTGTAATGAATCGCCTTCTTGGCTTCATAGTAATATTTGTTGCCAATTCTCATCCTTAGCAACTAGAAAGTGTAGGTGGGTACCAAATTAGAGTTGTAATATCTGACAACTATAAAGCGATCCACATGCCTTCAATATATTGCTTTCTGATCTCACATAGGGGTGAATAATGTGTTTTTAAATTTTAAACATATGTGAAAGTAGCAGAACGTACGGAGTGATCCATCTACTCTCTCTCTGTCCTCATTTATTATAATATGTTATCAACAAATTGCTAAACAGATTTGAATATAAATTTGAATTCAATTCCAAATACATATTGGTCTGCTCTACGGCACGATTGAAGTGAAGATTGCCTTCTATAAATATGCTACTGGCAAGGCCAGGAGACGACGTGGCGAATGCCCATTAAAGCCTCCGCAAGTGCCTTCAGTGCCATCTTTGGTGAGGTGCTCGGAACTTTAAATCATCAGGGTCGAATG
>JAFELO010000870.1:148095-170303 GCA_017140195.1 Eumaeus atala
AATCGTATTTAGGTTCTGTCACCGATCCTTGATAAGGCCAGGAGACGACGTGGCGAATGCCCATTAAAGCCTCCGCAAGTGCCTTCAGTGCCATCTTTGGTGAGGTGCTCGGAACTTTAAATCATCAGGGTCGAATGCTAGTCAATCCCCTAAATGATCGCCCCACCTCCAAAGAGGGATTGTCAGGGAGGACCATCCCACAAAGTTGGGGTCAGTCCAAGGGGATGAGTATCCCATCCTCGCCTTTTTTTATAGCATAAGGGGACCAACGAGCTATCGGATCATTTACATGACTCCGGAGCCCCTGCACATTCGCATGATTGTTACACAGATGTTTTGCCCTCCTATCATCCCCCCCCCTTCACCCAATGGGGTCACAGACCGCACGAAGCGCGACAGCGACGCTGTCATTTTACGCCTGAATCAAGTGAGCGAGAGGTACTTCCCCGGTCGTGCCGTCCCAATTCCGTTGCATAGGAGGATGCAGTGTCATGCACCATGCATGGCACTACCTCCTCCTATGCAGCATGGCACTACCTCTTCTATATATTCCTTCCTCTCGGCCCGTTCGCAAATGGTAGTCTCCTCTTCTTCTAGAATTCAATTGACTTAGCCTAAGGTGTCTGCTTCACCTTGAATACTGAACCCCACTAGGTTCACGGGCGAGAGATATTTATCTTTACATAAGATGACCAGGTCATTAAAAAAATACTAAGAACAAAATTCATCTCGGTTTTGCCGTACACAATCGTAACATTGTAGATTTAATTGAAGCGTCACGCTACGAATCTTTACAATGGAAAACTGAAATGGCGGACTTTCTTCAAAGCGATGGAGATGCAACAGGTAGTTTCGTTCTCCATACTGAAGAGTTGTCTCGAATGAGCGCTTGCATAGATCAATTATTTTCATATTCGAGGGAAAATAATCGAGCTAAAGTGTGTTAAATAAATAATAATTTTTTATCAAAAATCCTGTAGATAATAGACTTATTGTGACTGTAAAATCAGTTATTTTTAGACAAACAAAGAACAACAATGGCCGTTGCTCATGAAATCACTTATTATCAAATTTCAAGGTATTTCCATATTCTTACACGTTTAGTAACTCTTAAGCCGCGAGGCGATGATTACTGGCATCGCCTCGTGGTTTCACCTGCATAGCCATTGTACCATAGCATTTGAGCTTTTAGGGTATATACCTATATATAATATAGCCTTCCTCGTTAAATGAGCTACCTAACATTATAATAATATGTCAAATCGGACCGGTTGTTTCTGAAGATAGCGCGTTCAAAGATTCTAACTCCTCATCATTATAACATCACGAGCATAGATTACTTAGGTGTAAGTACTTTTAACAGTATTTGCTATAGGATGGTTTTGACACAATGTTATATTGCTTACAGACGCACCGGCGGCAGAGCGAGAACAATTGTTTGTACAGAAACTGCGACAATGTTGCCTACTGTTCGATTTTGCGGACGAGCCGCTATCAGACTTGAAATGGAAAGAGGTGAAGAGAGCCGCACTGCTCGAGATGGTCGACTATGTGACGTCACAAAGAGGGGTCATCACAGAAGCGATATATCCGGAGGCAGTTAACATGGTATGTATCACGTTTTATGATTATGATATTATCTGGTAAATTTGGCCTTATATAACAAATCGTGTTGCATTCGAAATTGTATTAACATGACCAATTCTGTAGAAGTTAGTGGCATGCTTGAAATTGGGCCTGCGTCGCCGAAGAGGTACCTCCCGCTCACATGACCCCGCTATGCTGTCGCGTTACGTGAGGATTGTTCTGGGTGCCCATTGGCGAGAACTGGGAAGGAGAGCGAACGAGCTAAACACGTCTGCATATTGATTACAATTATACTGATGCCTACGGGCGTGGTCAAAAGCTGGTTTATCCTCTTATAAAAAATAAACTTCACTTGCTGGTTGTAATACCCAAGTGACCTTATCACTGACACTGCTCGCAGTAATCAGCATACCACTACACGTAATGCAAACTGGAGCAAGACTGATAATCCAAGAATTTACTTAACGGCCACGAAGAATTGTTCGAAAAACTGTACACTGCTTAAAAAATATCCATATTTATAAGTATATTGTATGTATTGTGATGGTATTAAGTTATTTCTGTAAGCGCCCTAATTGTTTCAATAATTGTCGTGAGGTCTAACTTAGTTCAGACGTCATGCAAGAATTCATACAATTTGAAAAACATTTATAATTTCAAATTATCACTTAAATTAATAACTTTTGAAGGCTGTGCCATAGCGGTCGTCATTACTAATACGTGTTTACATACTATACGTGTAAGCCGTGTATTGCCATACGCGACCTAAATGCTGTAGTATATAATATGGGTGTCCCGTTAAGTGTTATTAAGAACATAATGAAAACTTGGTGGAAAGGTACTCGTTATATAAAACTCAAGAAATAACTTAGGAATGTATAACTAGAACTAAAAAGACGTTCTAATGTTCTGTGAGAAGTAGTCGTATGCTGCATTGCAGCCGAAGGGGCACGGCAAGACCCCGTAGGTACCTCGCGGTTTGTGCGGTTTGTGCAGGTTGTGAGCAGCCCGTGGTCCATTGGACGAGAGGACAGGCGGAAAAAGATCGACATGACAATTATGCGGCTGGGCTAATAGTAACAAACTAAAGGACTAATAATCAAACATAGTTTTTATTGAGAAACAATAAACATTCTTCTTGTTAAGAAAAAAAAAATCTCACATAAATACTTTCGAGGGAATTCGCCAATTTATTTAAAGACCAATGTCATTTACTAAACGTTTAAATCCCGCGTATGTAGGTCAAGGCGACGTTGAATTAATAAAGATCCAATCTACATGATTGAGATTGTTTTATTTTGTTAGACGATGCCAATATCTAGAAAGATATCCAAAATAGACTTTAGTTGCTGATGATTAGTGGCATTTTCAAGTCTTAAAACTTGCATTTTGCTATAAATAGCCTTTGAAGATCTCTTTCAACTTCATAGCGTCATCTTTTAACGTAGGTATTTTAAAAGTCGTATGACTTACGTTTCAGAACGGAAAATCATTTTCTTATGACCCAGTTGCACTATTTTACCGTTTTAGTATTTTGTTGCGAAAAGAGTGCAAGTTTAGTTTTACCGAGCATTAAATAAAACTACAAATGTTCATCCGAGAGCCTCTTCAAAGAACAAATAATACGAGAATTGATTACTGTCAGGATATTGGTATATCCTGCTGAAACTTTCACCTCGGCATATGAGCGCGTAACTATTATTCGATATTTAAACGAATGAGATTGAATGGTAACGTTGTGGTTAAATCTTTGGTCCAAGTATTCACAAAATTATGCCTGTCGTTATATTACCGCTAATGCGTATTCTTTGTAGTTACATGATCATCCTGTTATAACCTAAGTTTAAAACTAAAAAGGAATAAAAGTATATTTTTTTCGTATATTTGACTATGATCAATTCATCATACAAATGTTTTTATGATACCAACATTAGTTACACCGCTCACTTCTTTGGTTCTGCCTGTTTATTCGCTAATTTAAAATAATAATAATAATAATTGTGCTATGTGGGGGCGGCCCAAGAGTACCCTTACCCTCTATTCAAGCCCAGGGTGACGTAAGAGTCATCAAACAGCACTAGTCTCTTAACAACAAAGAGGCTTCAGCGTGATGGTTGTTTGGTGTCCCGTCTGTTTCATAGTGACAGTGAAATAGACGGGAGCACCGGACGGCGCTCGCGCCGAGTGATGGCGGTACCACCAATCGGATAGGCTGAAGGCAGCAGTGGCGCCGGTCCGAAACCTAATCTGCGAATGCTAATCCGCCTGCTCAGCGTGGCAATTATGAGTATTAATCTCAAATGGGCGAAAGCAATAGAATTCGGCCCCTAGTTCCCGATAGTTCTACTAGTCCTGGCCACGGTAACGGTGTAACAAGGGTGCTAAGAATCTCGGGGCTACGGATTGCTACCACTGATTTGACATGTCTACGTATAACGCTCAGACTAGATAACCACTTGGTTGAGCTGGAGGTGGAACTGGAAAAAATCCGATGGCACGTTCTGAGGCCATGTGAAGTCCGAAGACAAGGCGAGGACACCATAAATCCGCCATCAGGTAACTTCCTCGGCCTCTTCTTAATGAATTCGTATTTTAAGAAGAAGCCCCATAGGAAGTGGATATGCCCCAGACACAGAGCCCCGATACTGCGACAAGGAACGAGATTGACTTTATTATGACGGGCCGAAAGCATGTATTTAGGAATGTCTTTGTGATTAACAGATTTAAAACCGGAAGTGATCACCGATTGGTTAGAGGCTCTCTGAATATAAGCTTTCGACGCGTGCGTGTCCTATTAGTACAGTCGACACTCCGACCGGACCATGGTAGATTCCGAAAAATTCCGAGTGGAATTAAAAAACCGGTTCGATGCCCTAGATATGTCGGAAACTACAGTGGAAATTGACGAGCCATTAGCGGCGTGATTAATTACATGCGGGGCGTGGGTGAAGGATATTGTAGGAATAAGTATTACGAGCTGGAGAGCTAAACTCTCAGATGAGATGCTTGGACTTATGAGAAAACGCCGAGCACACGAAGGCGTTACGTCTGCCGATGTCAAGCTCCTTTCAAAGCGAATCCGCAAACTAATACGCCGAGACTTAGCAGAACAAATACGCAACGGGTTACCGAAACGACTGAGCAGAATAGAGGTTCGAAGGTTTTCGTGGAGAAGCTTGGAGGAAGTCATCTGACAAAGGTTAGGGCTGGCCTGGTAGGGTTACCGTTTCTTCTAAGCTTGGGATTTTATCTGAGATCGAAGCTTTCTATAGAAAGTTGTATACGTCGCACGCTCCTCATCCTAAACAACGATTCGTGTGCAAGTCTGACACTACATTTGTTATGCGTTCTGCCGGACGTCAGCCTGAGTGAGATTAGTCAGGCTCTTGTGCAACTTAAAGGAGGAAAATTTCTGGGGAGGGACGGAATGACAGTCGAGCTTCTTAGAGCAGGAGGCAAACCTGTATTAAGAGAGCTAAAAAAGATTTTTAATTTCGTCCTTCAGCGGGGCGTACCTCTCAAGGCATGGCTTGGAAGCGACGTTATTTTGTTTATTAAGAAGGGAATAGCTTCTTCTTTAATCTTTAAGACTTTAAACTGGGCGGAATGCGCCATAAATGTTAACGGCGACCTTTCACATCTTCGTTTCGCCGACGATATCGTTGTGTTGGCCGAATCGTTGGAGAGCTTGCAGGAAATGTTGCGTAGTGTCTTAAATGAATCCTCCCGACGCATTGGCCTTAGGATGAACTTGGCAAGACAAAGGTCATGTTCAACGAACACGTTCTCCCTAGGCATGTCAACGTCGATAGTGGTATTCTTGAAGTCGTTGGCGAATACGTCCACCTTCGGCAATTATTGCAATTAGGTACATATTACATTACATTAATTAAATACAACTTCGAGAAGGATTCAGTTGTGTTGGGCAGCATTTCGGAAGCTTCGTCACATTCTCACGTCGCCTATACCGCAGAGCTTGAAGACGAAAGTCTTCAACTAATGCGTTCTCCCCGTCATGACCTATGAGGCCGAAATTTGGCCTCTTAATTTAGGACTGGTCAAGTTTGCGGTAGCTCGAGGGGCTATCGAACGTGCTATGTTGGGTGTGTCTCTGTCCGACAGAATTCGTAACGAAGTCATAAGGCAGAGAACTAAAGTATACCACGCGACGAATAGGCTCGCTGAAGTGGTAATGGGCTGGTCACACATTCAGAAGAACAGGTGGCAGATGGACCAGTAAGGTCTGGAGTGGAGGCTGCGTTTAGGAGGACGAAGTGTTGGTCGACCGTTCACCTGATGGGAAGACGATCTCCGTGCAGTAGCCGGTCCGGGTTGGATGCGAGTAGCAGGAGGTGGATCGTCTTGGCGTTCATTGAGAGAGGCCTATGTCCAGCAGTGGACCGATAAGTACTGATAATGATGATGATGAATAAATGATAAAAAATACTGATATAACTCAACCTATTCTTTTTCAATTTTTTTTTTATTTAAATGTATATTCACATTAAACCTGGCTAATTTACAAATTCCTTATACTGTTATCTAGTGCAAGAAAAAAGTTCTAAGATGGAAATTTAATTAATGTACTCAGAAGTAAAAACACTAACTTAACAATATTTCGTTTCGTCCTCAGTTTGCGACCAATTTATTCCGGACGTTACCGCCGTCATCGAACCCCAATGGCGCGGAGTTTGATCCTGAGGAGGACGAGCCCACGCTGGAAGCGGCTTGGCCGCACCTACAACTCGTCTACGAATTGTTCCTGAGGCTACTAGAGTCACCGGATTTTCAGCCTAACATTGCCAAGAAATATATCGACCAAAAATTTGTTCTGCAGGTAAATAATGCAATTTTTATCACTAATTATCCCATATAATCAATACTTATTTTCTCTCTCTGGTTCACCTACATCAAAAGGCTCGACTTTAGAGCTTCCTAAAATTATAATGAAGACTTCCTTTTATTACCTTGTTTCTATAATGTTATAAACATTTATCTTTCAACATAAGTTATTCTCTGTGTCGTTCTGCATGTTTCGTTTTAACTGGGTAGCTGAATTCAAAATACATTATAAATTTCCCTACCAAAGAGCGAATAACCAGGAGCATTATTTTCACTAAATCGACGCATAACAAATAGAAATAGCGCCTAGCTGTAGGAAAGCATGTGGCCCATCCGTCCGCACGTCAGCCGCCCTCGACCGGTCCCGTGAATGATTGAAGACAAACTCTGCACTTTATTGCTTTTTGATTCTACATGAGCTACCCTCGGCGATTATTATAAAAATAAAGTACATAGATGTTTATAAATAATTTTCTCGTTTATTTCATCAGATGTGATATTTACAGTGCGTATAAGTATACTGCAAGCCTCGTGATGCTTGTTTGTACTCTTAGGTATATTGTGTTTATTTCCATATGAAGGCCAAGAATTTATTTAAGTATACAAAGTTTAATATTTGTTTAGAGGAACTTATGTTACATTGAAGGAAATTCATGTTAGCATGTGAAGAAAATCGTGTTAAAGATTCCTTGTACTCCCAGCAAATGTTTCTTATCTCCCATATTTTCGAATTTAGTTACCATTGAGCCGAGAGATGAAATTGACATGTCAACATACAACCAGTATTGACGGTGTAAGTTGAATAAAAGGTTGACCCGTACTAGCTCTTTTTTTGTTGACACGGCGAAATGCATTTACGCGCCTTCACTGGCCCATTTTGTTCATCTGAGCAATAGTTTTGACCGTTTAACAGTGTAGTGGCCCAATCAAATTTACAATATTAATCCATTAATTAGCCTTCTGGACTGTTACTAAACATGTACTAACAGGAATATACTTATCTACTTTGCGAGAACATTTTCGTGCTATTTTTGATGCGAGGAAACGTATTTACGCTCCTGCGCCGACACAGGGTGGGGTCCAGTGGCGTGTGGGGCTCGCGGTATAGTATAGTGTCGAACACCCACAAACACCACCGCGAGTGCCACCAGTGCTGCCTTCGGTGAGGTCGGGGCACAACACAAACAACAAATCATCAGGGCACTTCGATGGCTAGTCAGCCCCCTAAGGGACCGACTCCACCTCCATAGTTGGGGGACCAACTTTGGGACAGTACAATGGGGTGAGGTTCCCATCCTCACGCCTTGTCCGATGCGCAAATGCATCGCCTCCTTTTGCTCATTTGTCCCCTCTTCTTATAAGTGGGGTGCGAAGAGCATCCCTCTCGGTTCAATTGGCTTCGCCTGGGTTCAACCCAGGCTACTGAGCCCCACCGCCACGACAAGGCTTAAACCCGTACTACCTGTTAAAATTTGAGTTAAGTTAAAATATTGCTGTGAGATTTCCAATTTTAGTTTTTAATTACTTAACTGATATGACAAGACATTGTCTGTACAAAAAGGTCACCAGACACATGGACAGGCTTACTTATTTATCGTATATATTATTGTCAGATGCATTCTACAACAAACAGAGCCGGTTCTGTAGGTAGGGTTTTAAGCTACTCGTACAAAACAAGACTGTATTCATACACGCACACATACATACACCTATAGAATTTTCTTTTTCTTTCGTGTATTTGTTTGCACTGAATGAATATTTTGCAATTCCTATAACATTACTTACTGCAAACGTGCCAAATTGATGTCCCCCTTTGTTGAAATCGATTAAAAGAGGGAGTACATCTATATTACACACTATAGAAATATAATACTAAAAAAGTTATTTATTAAAAAAATATAATATATAATTATTTATTTAAAGTGATGTAACATAATATGGAAAAGCATACCGAGGGCTTTTATAAATAAGCTCACGCTTTTAATAGAATATCCGTTCCCGTATTTGCATATTCTGGACCACCCCAAACTTTTCAGAATCGAAGTGATTTCATCATGATTCTCTTGACCCAATCTTTCACCTAAATGATTGCGATGCGATTATGACTTTCATATCGTCATCTCTCCCACGTCTCTTCGCTTCCACAGCATAAATTCAGCTCCGTATCACATCCACCAGTATCACTTAGACTTTTGTTAATTTACTTTAGTGATTTGTGGTATTCGTTTATAAATTCCCAGTTGTTTGAGTACATGTCGTTTGCAAAATCTCTGGTCCAGATGTCGATGATGTCCAGTCGACATTCTGGTACAGTGGCTCCGACGCATTGACGCAACGGCGCGAGCGTAAGGAGGGGAACTGGTAGGGACTTTATATTCCAAGACATAATGTAACCGCTTAGTCCGCAGAATGTTATATACACGACACAGGGAGCCCATTGGTGGGGAGGTGATAGGAATGGCAACACTTTAAAAAATATACTATAGATGCACTATAGTATATTTTTTAAAGTGTCCTAAAAGGCAAACACATGTAGCGTACTTCCGGTCAACGACAGTATACAGTATTAATGCGGTAAAGTGTAGTTAGTTGTGGCACAAATTGCAAACAGCCAAATGAATTATGAAAATAATTATGACATCATTATTATTTTTATTTTTTATTCACAATTTAATAAGTGTTACCGAAATAACAGAAACATGGATAATTATAATTAATTAGTAAGTATTAAGATATAATCGGTTCCACCTACGCCTTTCGGTGTGCTGAGATAATTGAAGCCATTTGGTAATGAGCAGTCGCACGGGTGTGTCAGATGCCCATTAAATTATTGGTCTATGTACATTGCCATGTTAAGAATCGTTTTACGAGGTTTTAGGCACTCCTAATAAATAATCATTTATACGCAGCATTTTTAAAACGGGGAACTTTCATTGACTATTTTAAATATTTTTTTGAGTTCCTTTCACTTATTAAAAGGTTTTTAGTAGTTTAAAAAAAGCTAATGGCTAAATTTAATATTAATTCTGTTAATTTTATTTTTTTAGACATTTTCGTTTATTTAGACAGAAACCTCAATTATGACTTCCTTAGTCTATGAGAGAGGTGAAATAGGAAGTGTTCCGCTTTAGGGTTCCTAACCTAAAAGGAAAAATCCCCTAATAAGATCACTTTGTTGTTCGTCTGTCTGTCCATCCTTTTTAGCGGGAGCTCATAGAAGGGTCACGCTGAAATTCATGTCGAATGCTGAGGTGTGTATCTCTTGAAGCACAAGAAACATCATACTTCTACTGTCACAATATAAGTATGATTACTTACAGATTAAACTTACCGCACGATTTAGATTTAGATTATGTTTTAAGGTTTTTACAATCCCTGAAAACATTGTGGAGTGTACACTGATATATATTTAAAAAAAAATGTATTTGTAATTTACCTGTACACTCTTTGTTTTCCTAACAAATGAAATAAAATTCTTCAAAAATAAGTCGTTTGAAAAACACAATCAAAAGATTTATGCACATGTGTTCTAAAACCTATAGGCTACTTCCCATTGATATACTAGCGTCATGACATTTTGCAAGACGTAAAAACTTATAGCACAAATAAGATTAAAACCGAAAATATGTTAAATTATAATTATATTATAACTGAGAAAACCATTACCAATTCACAAGAGTAGTTCGTTTCATATAAAACGTGTGCGGGCAGCTGTACATAGAACTTGTAATGTATGGTTTTATATTTGTGCATCCCGTTGGTACGGAACCCTCGGTGTAAGAGTCTAATTTGCATTTGGCTGATGTTTTTGACTCATCTTCATTATGAAGCTACATATCTTGGGGAAGTATAGGGCAATTCTTATATTGTCATACGCTTCCCTCGCCTATTAACATTATCATGTAGTAATCTTAGAAGAGGATTACTTTCGGTTGCTATTTCTTGTTAGAGGTAGTGCCCTGCTGCATAGGAGAAGGTAGTGCCATGCATGGTGCATGACACTAAATCCTCCTGATAGTAATGCGTAGTAATTATGAGGATGTCCATGGGCGTCGGTAGTCGTTGAAAGGCACCGATTTTTCGTTTGTACAGGTATAGGAGGCTATACTATAAAAAGAAGCTTCTAATGAAGTCGAGAAATTTCGAAAGAAACGGTTAGGGTTATAAAGTAAATTTACCTATGATACCTAGATAAAGCATAAAACTGTTTTATTTGGAGTAAGCTTTATTCTATTTCTAGCTATGAAATCATAGTTGGTTCCAGTATAGTTCACAACGTAGGCGCACACCTTACTTGGCTGCGCACCTCTTCCGCGAATTCTATTCTGCATGTTACCACAAAAAGTAAACTTCCACACGGCCTATTAATATCGTCGTTTCATCTTAACATCGTCGTTTCATCATACTTTTTCGCATATGCTTTGGCTAACGTAACGTGTTTCTCAGTACTTAACGACCAATTCCTCATACAGTATGCAAACCTGATGTAATCCAGCGACGTTTTCCGATGAAGTGTAGAAATATTGCTAAAAAGTTCTAAACAAGTTTTAAAAAAGGGTTCATATTTTACAAAGCTTTCTTTGCTTTTCATTTTGTGAAATATACGGCAAACAAGAAAGTGCATAGTGACTATCGCCTCTCATAAACATTCCCTAGACTAGGCGTCTTGCAGACGTGTTGTGGGCCATAAGGAATATGTATGCTCCTTTCTGGAAGTCGCATTGGAGCGGAACTATTAAAATATATGATACAATTATTAGGACCATCGATGTTACATATTAATTAAATGTTTCTCAATTGTTATTATTCTAGCACGTTTTGAGACTCCGACCTCTAATGATTTTAGTAAGATATTGCATGCTGCATTGCCGCTGAATTGCGCTTGCACAGCCGAGGAGTACCTCTCGCGCACATGTCGTAAAATGACTGCTGTCGTGTGTCGGTTTATGAGTAGCCGATGACCCATTGGGGAAACGGGATGAAGTAGGGTAAGGCATATGCATATGCGGATGTTCATTGGCGTCGGTAGTCAGCACCATTCGATTAGCTCCAACTGCTCATTTGTCCTATGCTATAATAAAATGCACAAGTCTCGTCTCGTCTTAGAGCACTAGATTGATAATGAAGATGACATGGCACACAGTCACTTTCCCCGCTCGTACTTTCCAATCCGGTCGTTAAGTTTGTGTATACTTTCAACTCCGAACTGTTGCCAATAATATCTCACTATATAATAGTAATTTGATTACATAATTAACTATGCGAATTCCCCTTTCGCTTCACGAGCATACCATATACCTACATCCTATTGATATTATAAATGCGAAAGTTTGTATATATTTATTATTCTTTTACGCAAAAAATACTAAATCAATTTGCATATAATCTGCCACAGATATTGGAATATGGTATAACATATAATTACTTGCTATCTCGAAAAATCAATACTGCTCTTGGGACAGAGTTTACGCGAGTAAAACCGCGGAGCATAGCTGCATAATAATATATTATGATAGAATTTAATGCAAAATATAAATGGATGAAATAATGTTTATTGTACACATTATAATACGAATACATTTATATACAATTTATACAATACAATTAACAAATTCTATAGTGTAATAGTGGATTGAAAAGTACACGGCCTAACACAGATACATTCAATTCTAAAAATCAAATCTACCCACATAATTTAGGTCAGTTCTGACTAGTTCATTGTGTGAAGTTTGAAACGTGTGCGATAATCAGTTGTGATTTTACAATTTTTTTAGAAAGCAATCGGATAAAGTTTCTGTAAATGGAGCTAATCGAGCAGCGCGCCGTTATTAAGTACCTCCATAAGAAGGTTAGGAGATTTTGCTCTGTCTTATTCATCCGTCAAGAAATGTATAGCAGAATTCACGCGTGGTAGAGAGAGTGTGAAAGACGAACCCCGCTCTGGAAGGCCTTCGACGTCCACTACTGACGAAAGTATTAAAAAGTACTTGATTTAAATATGGTAAACCACATATTAAAAATTACAGAGATAGAGATAGAAGGAACGTCAACGTATTGGGTGTCCATAAGGTGTCTGCGAGGTGGGTTCCGCGACTGCTTTCAGTTGAACAGAAAAGGACGTACTTGACTATTTCACCTGATCTTTCACCGTCAGACTTCTTTCGGTTGCCTGACCTAAAATGCACTTGGGAGATCAAAGATTTTCGACAAACGACGAGATCAAAACAGCAGTAGATGCTTATTTTTCAACGGTCTAAATGCATTAAATGGGAGATGGCGAATTGATGGAGATTATGTAGAAAAACAAAAATATAACTGATCTAGTATGTGTTTGTTTTCTTGGTTAGGCAAAAACTCTTCAATCCACCCTCGTATCAAGGTGCACAAAGGCGGCGTTAATACTTAAATACTACAACTTGCAGGCAACATTTGAACAACCTATCTACAAATATACATAAAAATACGCCATGTAACTGTTGTTGCTCACAAATCCGGGGAACCCCCGAGGTGTTAGTGGGTATTCGGTTCATGCGCCGCCCACACACCAATCGGAACCCACCCGGGACCGGTCGCGGTGTATGAATGCTTTCTCCGCGAAACAAAATAAAGTGGCGTAGGTAGCTATTGGTTTTGTTTGGGGCCCGTGGAAAATATATCGAATGGGGCCTGTCACTGTCTTTCAATATAGCCAATAATAACCAATTAATGTTCTATGTCCCATGCCCCTTCGGGTGGTATTTTGACGGCCAATGGCCACCCTGTTGTGACGCTATTGTTACAAAGTCGTCATTACGCTAAAGGTCATATCTACCAGTCGGCATATTATGTCGCCGTGCTGACGGACCTAGCCGCAGGAAAATAATAGATATGTCATTCAGAGTCGGTTTCACAGGTCACTATTACAGCGTTATCTAGCTGGTCGATACTCAACTCTTAACTACCACTTAAGTGCCTTATATTAATTACTTATTATCGCAACTAGCGGGATTTGTAATTTATTTGCTACCTGTAAGTTCCTGTTAGGCTGACCGGGACCTACATAAATCGTGCAACCGGCTGTAAGTCTCGGAAACGTATTTTTACTGTATATTCATACGTATAAACAAATTGTTCCAGCTCCTGGAGTTGTTCGACACGGAAGACCCGCGGGAGCGCGACTTCCTCAAGACGACGCTGCACCGGATATACGGGAAATTCTTAGTTCTACGCGCTTATATAAGGAAACAAATTAATAATGTATTCTATAGGTAAGATATCTATTCTCACTAACATTATCAACAGTCGGATGAGTGTCCGATATATCAAATAATTTTCATCCTACCAGGTCCAAGGTTGACTATCCCTTTAGCAGTGTAGGAAAAAGTAGTGGTCACTGTGGTACATTTGATTCGGGTTTTAGTCACTGTGGTACGTATGCTTCGGGTTTTAGTCACTGTGGTACATATGCTTCGGGTTCTAGTCACTGTGGTACATATGCTTCGGGTTTTAGTCATTGTGGTACATATGCTTCGGGTTCCTATGAATGCATGTTATTTGCACCCTCTACTTTATTAGTTTTGTGATTGATTGCAAATTAAGTTAACCATCTATCTATCTGTCTACTCTTAGTTTCATTTCACTACTAACAAATTCGGTTAAAAATCATGTCTTATAATGCAAGCTTTCCCCATTTTTTCTTTTGTATACACCACTTTGTAGCGGTTCTAAATTATCCTGTGATTCTATTCGCACGTGACACTTAATATATTATTTATTATACTAGCTGTCCCGACAGACGTTTTTTTGTCATAGATTCATCTTGTTGTCATTGTTACTTGTAAACATTTAAAACAAAAATGTTAAGGGTGAACAATCCTTATCACTTAGGGTATGAAAAATAGATAGCAGCTGATTCTTAGACCTACTGAATATGCATATAAAAAAGCCGTTTCGGAGGAATAATGTTACTAACACTGTGATACGAGAATTTTATATATAAGTTGTATCCTAAATAAAACATTAGCTTTTTTAATATTATTCTACATCTTTTGAGTTTCCTAGTGGTTAGAACTAATGGTACAACTTAAACACAAAATTGTAAATAAACAATATTTTACTATTATCAGTTTTTCGAAAACTTTATTAAATAGTAATTTATTATGCTTATTTTTTTACATTTTTAGTTTATAAGCACGGTCTATTATTAGACATCTTGATTACCTTGTCCAAAACGACATTCATATATATTTGCATGACGCGCCTTTTGATGGCTCCGCATAGCAGAGGATCGGTCTTCCAAGTCATGGAAGTAATATAGAACAAAGTAACGACGTTGAAACGAAACTAAATCACGAAGCAAATAAGGAATAGGAAATAAATATTCATTTGGACAAGATGTCTGAATGATTATGTGGACTGTTGAACAGCTTAAATGTATAACGAAAAAACGTGCATCATTATTATGTTATTATATGTATAACGAAAAAACGTGCATCATTATTATGTTATTATATGTATAACGAAAAAACGTACATCATTATTATGTTATTATATGTATAACGAAAAAACGTGCATCATTATTATGTTATTATATGTATAACGAAAAAACGTGCATCATTATTATGTTATTATATGTATAACGAAAAAACGTGCATCATTATTATGTTATTATATATAACAAAAATATCTGCAAATACGCGCTTTTTTATGTTGACGGTTAGTCTTCATCGCATTTTAATTATCCGGTCACGTGCCCACGTGGTGGCTGTGAATGCCCACCCGACTCACTTTTAACCTTTATTTACCCTAGCTACCGCAGAACTGCGGACTAACGACCCAGTGTCGTGACGAGGAACGTGCCAATGGAAAACCACACCTAAATGCATATTACATAACATGCTTCTATATTCTAAACTGGCAGAATATTCTATAAAGTTCTCTGGTCGGCCCTGTTATTATAAATTATTTTAGTAAGGGCTATAACCGTGCCGCGTTGAAATCGAATTAAGCCGGCACGATCGAGCAAGTATCGGTTGTGAGTTGTGTATGTACGGTGTGTGAGTAGCCGGTGGCCCATAGGAGGGCAACGAATCTGCGTAACAATCATGCGAATGTCCATGGGCATCGGTAGTCATCAAAAGGCTCTGATTACTCGTTTGCCCCCTTATGCTATAAAGAAACTCCATGTCAGATTTCGTGCGGTTAACGAGATTCCGGGAGAAGGAAGGAAGGAGGGCAATCAATGTTTATAAATTACCGTATAGAAACCTGTTGGCGTCTACAATCATCAAAAGGCCAATTACTCGGTTGCCGCCATATAAAAAACCTTAATAATTTTAGTTTGCAATCTTTTCAGGTTTATATACGAGACAGAACATCACAACGGCATAGCAGAGTTGCTGGAGATACTGGGATCCATTATTAACGGCTTCGCGCTGCCACTCAAAGAAGAACACAAATTATTTCTACTCAGGGTACATATAGGCGTTCTGTTTGTTCTTAATTACAGTAGGAAATTAAAATGTCCTGCCTGTCAAGTTTTGATTACGGCGCGCATCTCTATACAGACAGGCAACTGCGCAGGATAGTTTATGTATACCTAGTGCATACATGTGTGGGCACTGTGAATATTCTCATTCAAAATGTTGGTATATTCCGATGGATCGGCAGCTCGACATGACCGGAGAGAACGGGTGCTGGCAGTTCAGCGTTCTTTAATGCTATAATTTAAATTCATTGCATGCACAATCGTGCAAGCCGCTTGTTGAATGACACGTGAAGCACACACCGAAGCGAAATCTATACCAGTCGTAGTATTTCGATTCGGATATATAAAACTCGGGCTGAGAGCGCAGCAGAGATAAGCTTGAGGTCATCATAGCGACTTACACTAGTAGATCTCAGCCTGTACAAAACTAGCCAAGTGTCGACGGATTGTTTGTTTCTCTATAAGTATAAAGTAATGAATTTTCTTAGCCAAGCCAATTCTAAAGTTCTTTACGGCGATTTCTGTATTAACATATCAATCTAACTGTAGTTCCACTTTATGTGCTTTGGCCGTTTTTTTTTTTTCACTTATCTGCTTGTTGACACATCCAAGTCAATGGCCTGGTCACATGAAACAAAGTAAAAATAATATTTGCACAGGTGCTGCTGCCGCTGCACAAGGTGAAGTCGCTGTCGGTGTACCACCCGCAGCTCGCTTACTGCGTCGTACAGTTCCTCGAGAAAGACCCGTCGCTCACGCAGCCCGTCGTCAGGTCAGTTGTCTGCCAGCTCGTGCCGTGTCGGAGTACACATACCCAGGGACCGGAAACCCCCATTTTTTCTGATTCCCACTTGAAAGCCCCTTCTGTAAAAAACCTAATGAATGGGTAAGCTACAATAGGGTTTTCGAATTCGATGCGATTTAATTATCGGATTTATAGGGTATTTGAAAACAAGTCTATGAAATGCCCCTTTAAGCGTAAGCACATCCGGACCCTGCACATACAACGTAGCAGATACATTAGCTCGAGGAGAATATTTACATCACATCAAAAATATAAATTTGTAAGCGCACATGTCTATTAGAGTTCCTTGACTAAGATATATTTTTTTTTAAATATGATGATAACAAAAAATCTTTTTGTGGATTATTATGACTTGAATTTTCAAAATATATTTATTTTAATGTTAACAGATGTGAAGTATACAATTCCAATTGAAAATTATTACTTTCCAGGGCACTATTAAAGTACTGGCCGAAAACGCATTCCCCTAAGGAGGTCATGTTCTTAAACGAGATGGAAGAGATTCTGGACGTAATCGAGCCGGCCGAGTTCCAGAAGATCATGGATCCGCTGTTCCGCCAGCTCGCCAAGTGCGTCTCCAGTCCGCACTTCCAGGTACGCGATTGTACATAGGAGGGACGTAGCGCAGCCATATTTAGTCAGGTCACAGGGCAAAACAACGTGTCTTGTGTAGAAGTCGACTCAAAAGTTCAGCTGTGTCTGTCATTCGCGTTTTAACACGCCGAATAACAGAAAAAGGCAATGCTCTCGTGACGCGTTAATGCACGCAGTGGTCGCTACTTTCTCGCGCTCTACGAACACACATCGGTTGGCCGACTCGAACATAACAAGGCAACGACGTGTCATGGGTTAATTCTAAGAGTTAAGGCAATAAACTGATTATTTCCGTTATTCAGGTGGCGGAGCGCGCACTGTACTATTGGAACAACGAGTACATAATGTCTCTGATCTCGGACAACGCGACGCACATCCTGCCGCTGATGTTCCCGGCTCTGTACCGCAATACCAAGAGCCACTGGAACAAAACTATCCACGGCCTCGTATACAATGCGCTCAAGCTGTTCATGGAGATGAACCAGAAGCTCTTCGACGAGTGCACGCAGCAGTACAAGCAGGAGAAACAGAAGTAACTGCAACACACCTACATATTTAGTAACTGGTCGGCCGCGGCTGAGTGGGGAGGTTCCTCTCCCTCAAATGACACCGATGTAAAGTGACGACATCGGTGTCGCTTTTCCTGTAGTTTATGAGTAACCGATGGCCCATTGGAGGGAAGCCCTTCCCTCCAATGGGGCACTGGTTTAATAATTATGAGGGTGTTTAAGTGCGTCGGTATGAATCTGACTGTTTGGTGAACAAAAGGAATAATATTAAAAAAAAAACTATTAACAAGCAAAGCACATCAGCATTGCTACTAGTCTAAAAATAACATTTTTGATTTGAAATATTTAAGAAAAATATATGTGGGCTCTTTATAAGTTTTACTTTATAGGTCCATTATAAGTGATGTTGTTTTAGAGTGATTGTACCGTTCCTTTACCTGTTATGTGTTCCCAAAATTTACCGCTTTAGGATTTCAGATTTCGAACATTACAACATAGTGGTTAATGTCGGTGACATTATTTCAAGCTATTTTATTATAAATTTCTGAATCGAACCCACCCAGGGAGCGCGAGAGACTACAACAGCGAGAGGAGATGTGGCAGCGGCTAGAGGCCCGGGCGGCGGCCAACCCCGCCGCGCGGGACACACCACGGGACACGGCACGCGCGCGGGACGGGCGGGACGGCGACGGTGACGCACTGCGGGACGGCGAGCTCGCCTCGCCGCCGGACCTCACACTGCCACGCCTCGAGCAGGACATAGAGGTGAGAGCCTGACATGTTCTATCCTCACAAGTCCTGACCTGATAGGATACGTACTGTCAACATCGACAATCACTCAATAAAGATAAAAACATATTGTTTTCATAGCACGTGTTTACATCCACACATTTAAAATGTGTATACAACTAACTTGTATTATTATAAATTGTGTTTTCTTCTCTCTCATTATAAATCTATACTAACTCAATATTGCAAATTTAAGTGCTTCAATGAGCGATTGGTAAATCATTTAGTAGGTACTATAGACTATAGACATTTAGAAGGAGCACCACACCTATAGTCCACTGTCCGAATGCGTGTATGAAGACTCCGATATAAAGTGTACTAGGCGGAGCGAATATTTCTTCTCTACACACGCACGTACGTGCGCGCAATAAATAACTGATAACGTGTCCCGCAGGCGAGGAAAGTGAACTATAACGCCACTAAGTCGCTGCTGCGCAAGAAGTCGGAGCTGCCCGCGGACACGTCCACAGTGAAGGCGCTGCTGGAGCACAAGCGCGCCGACCCTTATCTGCCCGCGCCGCCCGACCCCGATCGCTGCTAGCGGCTCCCCCATCCGCCGCCGGCTGCACTATGCGATGCTTCACTACTACAACACAACAAACACCCCTGGCAACGCAGAGCTTCTTCTACTACAGTACTAACCACGGGTGACGCCCGAGTCGATTATGTCTAGGTACTTTTATAGCAGGCAATAACATGATGTAGCGAAATAATATTCTAAAGAACGCTAAAGTCACTGCAAATATGGTCAATACATACAATAATTACGTCGATCGAGACGATTACTGCTAGTGTCGCATGACCACAGCCACTGCTAGTGTCGCATGACCACAGCCACTGCTAGCGTCGCATGACCATGATCACTGTTTGCGTCACTTGATCAGGATCCCTTTCCGAGTGCAGACTTAGGACGAAGCATTATTCATGTTACAATCTAGATAATAATACTGTCGCTTGATAACCACAATTTGGGTGTTAATAGACAAGCACAACGCATTTACAAGTCGTAACGATCCTTGTATAAATTAGATAGCGCACTAATTGCACCAAGCCAACTTGGTATATGTTTTTACGTACCTATATTATAAAGAAATATGCAAAAAAATATGTTCGAAACTATTTATTTTGTTTGTTAAATTAAATCGCAAAGATAAGTATTTATTAATCATCTTCCTTCTTCTTCATATATCATAGACACTTTGATGTCCAAATAGATACAGATAACATTTTGCCATGTTCGCGCGTTGAAGTGCAATTGTTATACATAGTAGATATATATTATAGATACATCACCCACCAGAGATTTAGGCCTAGTGTCGCAGCTCGCTAGCTCCCACGTGTAGATATAAATTATGAAAACGTTTATATAATAGAAGACAACTTGTTTCAGCTATAACGGAAATCACGGGCTTCAACAATGCAAATCATGAAATATAACAGCATATTAATCAGTTCTTGTAACTTTAACATTTTAAAGTTCCCATTTCTAGGTGTTATTTTGTTTACTAACAAAAATAAAATAACTAAATTGAAATTATGTTTATTGTCAGATGTAGTACATAGAGGTCGTACTACAACTGTTGTGCTTACATCCTACCATCACTACTGTAATCCTACGTATAACTACACCAATACATAGCACATGTATCCATAGTCGCCAACCCTCAAATTAAAATTATCAAATAAATTTGGGACAATGTTGGATGAACCATATGTTTGTGATAATACAAACGGAAAAAATTACGTGTGGTATGACTTATTCAAATATAAATCTTTGATCTATGGTATGTGTTATTGGTAAATTAACCTGGAACCTGGAAGTGTTTAAAAAAAATGTCATAACTGGCACATGACAGAATTTACCAATGACAGATGCATCATGTTTTGATTGTTGTCTATTCCTAGAAAAGCCTACGGACATAATATAAAATCTATAGTCTAACGTTTTTTAATGGATTTACTTGTATAATACTATAACTTATAATAAAGTTTGTCGTCAATGTAGCAGAAATTTGTCGCTTTTAATCCTATTTAAATAGTTTTTAGAATTATGATACACACTCATACACTACTTTTCATTATCTTAAAGTTAAATTAATAAACTAAAATATATATTGCAACAAATATTTGCTTGGTATAGAATACTTATCACACACTTAAATACGTATATAAAATACTTTTCACTCACTTAAAATACGTATGTAATACTTAACACTTTTCATACACAAATATGATAAGACAAGTTCCTTCTACATTAACGACTGTGTTTCCCTTTACAGAGGTGTGGTTTTGTATAAAATTTTGATATCGGGATAAAGTAATTAAATAATATAAGTGTGAGACAGTATAAAGGAACAGAATCGTATATAGGGTGTTTAGTTATAGTTTTATTTATATATGTATAACCTATGAAACATTAAGATAGCTGAAAATATATAGGCATGTTGTACTGAATTATTTATTGTTTGCGTAGTGTTGAATATGTTTATAGTAAGGCCATTTGATAACGGAACATGTTTGTTACACGTTTAACACTGAATAACCAAGCCACGCCCGTCACAGAGAGACTGAGCTCACATGGCGACTGATTGTTACTAAATATCGTTCATAGACAAGCGCAGCTTGCACATATAAATATCGTTCATAGACAAGCGCAGCTTGCACATATAAATATCGTTCATAGACAAGCGCAGCTTGCACATATAAATATCATTGTCACACTAGATGTTCAGTTCAAATCGCTTGTGTTGCCACTTTTAGATTAGCTATCTGAATGTAAATCAAATTGTATTGTATTTTTGTATAATTTATGAGAGGACTGGGATGAATGTGAAACTTGTTTTTTTTTTAAATAATATATTTTATGCCGTTTAGTGATTGTATTATTTGCCTGATTATTTGACGAGTAGGTTACAGTACTAGGCTCGATAGTAGCAAAATATTGTAAGCACATAAATATTTTACTCAAGTTGAGGTACTTTAAAGTACCTCAACTTGAAGAACAAAAAAGGCGACAAAAGTTGTAATACAAAATTTATCACAAGAATGGGAACATTCCCAGTGACAATTTCTAATTCTGTTTAATGGATTATATAATGTACTACCAAGCAGTCCGTAATTGTGGTGCTTTCAAAAAAAACAATGACGCGAAACTAACAAAAGATTTTAATATGAATGTATAAAAAAATAAATTTTCATGAATGAAATGAACATGAAAATATTGAATAAACATACCATTTGAATATATCTGAAAGTGTCGTATCAGTTCTTTAAATCTTTTCATCAGTAGTGATTGCAGAACAGCAAATTAAACCAAGTCTCTAAGAGAATCTATCTTTGTACCAACGTCATAAAGTCAAAGCATTCGGGATACTTGCTCTATACGTTTTAGTAGGAGGTCTTCAGGTCACAATTACCGTGTTCTAAAAAAATATTTGTCACAAACAAATTAAAGCATGTTAAAAATTACTTTATGTGCTTACAAATTATAGCACACGACCTTTGTCGAAAGTTTAATATCTGTGTGCGCCCATAAAATGATTTTGATACGCCTCTGAGATAAATCTGTGTAAAACTAACTATCTATGAGATTGCGTGTGTGTGTGTGTGTGTGTGT
>JAFELO010000871.1:940-19572 GCA_017140195.1 Eumaeus atala
AAATCGCACCAAATGAGCGAGAGGTACCTCCACGGGCGAGTCGACCCAATACGATGCATAGGATGATGCAGTGTCAGGCACCATGCATGGCACTAGGTAGTATTAGGTAAGGTATTTTTTTAAATTGTAAATACGGCTACGGTACGGCATACAGACTACACAAATATACAAAAAACACACCGATTGGTCAAACAGGTAGGTCTTGACGACTTTAGAACTTGCTTTATCATCAGTTTTATATTTTTAGACGCTTACAACACAATGTGCACGCCACTTAATACCTATAGTTTATATTAAATTTCTTGATGTTTTATCATGGACGTAATATTAAATTTTCAACCAGTAAAATTGTACTATCTAAGTTTTAAGTAAATTTCCAGTTTCAAGACTATTCGTTGTAATAATACTCATCAAAAGACTTTGAATGAAACCTATTGGTGGGCAACACATCGGCATCATATTCGTGCGGATGTGTTGGCCTCGGTAGTCTTAAAATATCCAAAATTTTTGTTTTTTCACCTATTGTAACAAAAAAAGGTAGATTTATGTCAACAACACGAAATATGTTTTTGGCGGAATCAAATCATGTGACGTCTCGCTCAAATGATTTGACCGCAAATTGACAGCCATGCGGTCGTGTATCATTTGGTTTGTGAATTTGTGGTGACCCATTGGAGGGGAAAAGGAAGAAGGGCAACACGCCTGCGTAACATATACCAGCAGAAAAGGTGCACACAATCGGTATAACATTCATCAGTTTACAATTTATCAATGCCTTTGCATGGAGGAAGCCTGTGCTAATCAGCAAACAGAAATATAACGAAACATAAATGTTAAAATTTGTTAGTATGTAACTGTTAGACTTAATTTTGGAATTATGGCTTATATTATTATCATTAATACCATGCTAAATCCTATGCTTCAATGAACAAAATTGGGCTGGCATGACTGGCTTCTCGCTCACAACAGCTATGTGTAACACTTTGTGTCACCCCCTAACCGCGAAAAACCGCAGTGGACTAAACGGTTATGATGATAACGATAACGATGTAAAGCCGCAACCACGAGATGATATAAACCCGTAGCTACACATGGAGTGTAATTCGGCGTGAACGTGGTATAGCGGCGTTTCAAATTCCCGATCAAACGCGAGACGTGAGGATGGAAGCGCAAATTAGATTTGTTAGCGCGGACAGGCGGGCGCCGGCCATTGAAAAAATTACATTCGTTTAGAAATCGTTCATCGTTGTTTTGTGAAGTCCATAATAAAATAAAACAGCTGGCTAATAGGTGTTCGCAAAAAGTAGCGTTGAAAGTTACATAAAGATATTAATCATAAAATGAGATCTGGTCTGGTACACAAGTCTTGGTAGACTTAAAGATAGAATTCAATTATTTGTACTTACTTCATCTCATGTATGACACCGAATAGCAACACGATAACTGGAGCTTACTATACTATAACTGGAGTTTCGTTTGAGAGATTAAGGAAGATTTTATAAAGAAACTACGAAAACGAAAACGACAAGCTCCGACTCGAGTGAGTCTCTGCAGTCGTGACTTCAAACAAAGAAGACATGCTGTGACTCGAGTGAGTCTCTGCAGTCGTGACTTCAAACGAAAAAGACATGCTCCGACTCGATTGAGTCTCTGTAGTCGTGACTTCAAACGAAGAAGACATGCTCCGATTCGAGTGAGTCTCTGCAGTCGTGACTTCAAACGAAAAAGACATGCTCCGACTCGATTGAGTCTCTGTAGTCGTGACTTCAAACGAAGAAGACATGCTCCGACTCGAGTGAGTCTCTGCAGTCGTGACTTCAAACGAAAAAGACTTGCTCCGACTCTTTGTGGCTTTTCGGCATGTGCGTTTCCCCCAGTCAAAAAAGAATCGCTGGACGTTACTTACAGCGCAGAGAGCTGAAAGGTAAATAAACATAAACTTTCTTCTTTACGTAGTCACGGACTTGTAGAACCGTATCAGTAAGAGGCAGTGCCATGCTGAAATGGGCCGACACGACCACGGCGACACAACCACACTATATATATATATATATATATATATATAGTGTGGTTGTATGGTTGAATTATATCTGGATTACTTGTAATTATATTGTCACAAGCATTCACAATATCTCAATACGTGTAGGAAACGCCGTGAACTAACATGTCACAACACTGAGACTAACTGACCGAGCGAGTTGGTAGTGAATTATTAACTAAATCGATAGAGAGCCGGACCAACGCCAGGATTATCTCTGAACAATGGGAACACATCATTTACGCTACATACTTATAAACATTTGTTCTTTTATTAAACGGTTGTATTTACGACACACAGACGACGCACATATCATCAGCAACCATAGCTCGAAAACTGTTGTCTGAAGGCTGTTGTGTTCTTGCTTTTACTTATTGTACTGTCTTTAATTTTTGTAAATGTCAATAATAGTGTTGCAATCAAATAAATGTTTTCTTTCCATTTTGTTCGCAGTCATGTAAAATTTCAACAACAACAACACATCTTAACGCCAGCTCCCTAGTGGGGTAGGCAGAGTGAACGGACTACCATACATCACGGTCCTTACATACCCGCCTTGCCTCCTCCACATTCATTAATCTCTTCATACAGACACGCTTGTTGCGAAGGTACCAGGAAGGACAGTACCCAATCCATCTGATCATGGTATGTCAGTCTGGATCTTCCCAGGTACATAAACCCTTCCACATTCGCACTGTATATCATGGATATAAAATTTCGCTTTCATGATACCGCCACAATCACATGACATCCTCATCATCAACATCAACATCATTTTGATCAGCCGGACGACGTCCGCTGCTGGACATTTGCCTCCCCCACAGAGGGCCACAGGTCACGCTTGCATCCAGCGGCTCCCCGCCACCTTAACCAAGTCGTCTGTCCTCCGGGTAGGAGGCCGTCCCACACTGCGTATTGGATGGAGGCAAGGGAGCAATATATAATATGGAACAACGACGTGCTTGTCTAAGGAGGTCTGTAGTTATCAAAACGCTCGTTTGCTCCCTCACACTATGCCCTGGCGGAATATACTTGTGCAAAAACAGTCGTTGTAGCCGAAAGGAAATTGGTTTAATTATACTGTAAGAAAGAAGACAGAGAGGCACGTATAGGAGTTGATGTTACGATATACACTGCATAAATTAATCAAAGGTCAGGCAAACTAGATCCATTCAGTGCTACTCGTCCAATCACGGGATCGGCCAGTTCAGTGAGTGTGCACAGACGTAACGCGTAATCCAGTGCCAACAGTTTTTGTCTCGCTCGCTCAACCGCTCGGATCCTTTTCAGGATAGCGTCCTTTCCAAGACCTGAACGCCGAACGTGCCGGAACATTCTACTACAGAAGCCTGTCGCCGTGACGTCACGTCGGTTTATTACAAACGGGCGTGATTATCGCGGCGCCCCGCCGAAGCAGTTCGCCTTGAAGGATCGCGGAGGACAACACACGGCTCGGTATGAGTAAGTGCCTTGTACTCTAACATGTCTCAGCCTACCGACCACGGGCCTCCCGCCCGCACCAGGGCCGCCTCCAACATCATCCAGCCGCTCGCTCCCGAAGGACCCGAGGATTGGAAGTGGAACCCCTCCAACATCTACAGCTAAGAAACCGATCGCCACCGCGAAACTCCTGATACACACTAGTCAGGTGAGCAGGCCTCGCACCAGCCCCGCCGTGAGTGCACCACACGCACCATGCACCGAAACGGCGCCGGCATGCCGCACGATGGACACTGATGTCCACTCGCCTGTATGTGTTCCGGCGACGTCAAGCCATCAGAATCGCCCAATCAGCGCGCCCGGCCCGAGTGGGGCTATGCCGCCGAAAAATTTTTCGAGGCACCCTCCACTCATTGTCGAGCGCTTACCAAATTGGACGCGCCACTTTCAAGCGCTCCGAGACGGGCTCGGCCATAACAGTAGCGGCCGACCTTACGGGCAGGGCGTACGCTTCACGCCGAGGGACGAGAGTGAGTATCGCATCACTCAGAGATACCTCTCCGACTTAGAACGCGATGAGGGAATCTCGTGGTTCTCGTACTCGCACCCGGCGGCGTCAAAGTCGCAATCAGAGGCCTTTCCGCGGATACTACCCCGGAAGAGATCACCGACGCCCCAATTCACATCGGCATTGAACCAGAATATGTCCGGCCAATAAGAGCCCGGCAGGGGAGACCAGGGTGTATACACCTGACTTATATAAAGAAGACGGCGACTACGATCCCCGGCATCTATGCCGTTAACAGCCTGTTGGCCATGGACGGGATCGTGGTGGAAGCCTCCGAGGCCCGGCTCAGTGCCATCGGTGCCAGAAATTCCGGCACTCGAGCCATAATTGCCACCGCAGAATAGCCTGCGTACGTTGTGGCGAGGAGCATACGGCTAAAAACTGCCCTCGCCCTAAGGATGCCCCTGCCACCTGCATTAACTGCAGCGGACCTCATCCTGCTAACAGCAAGAATTTTCCGGCCCGCAATAAGAGCGCCTGACCGACAGCCGCTACCATCGCACCGTCACTAGACGCACGGGCCTCGACGACTATAGCTGCAGCCCAAGTGCCTCCTCCACCTCCTGAGCAGCCGCACCTCATGGCGCCGGCGAACGGCCCTACTCCGCGCACGGCGACTGCCCTATCTATCGCAAACAAAAGTAAGTCGAGACGCAGCAGGGGCAGAGGGAAGAAACGAGACATTGACGCAACAGCTACCAGCCACTAACAACCCGCGCCAACCGTGACCACCAAGAAGCTGGAGGCACCCTCCCAGATGGCACCCGGAATCGGTCGCATCCCCATTAGGGCGGCGAAGTGCCGGACCGGCGCTGCGACGTCGCCACCGCTGTCCTTACCGGCAGCCTTAATGGAAATGGCCAGCCGGTTTATACAAACCATCCGCACAGGCGGCTCCTTCACCGAGGCCCTCATCAGCTGTGCATCGCAACTTGTATTGCTGATGCCAGCGGCCATCCAAACTGTAGCAACTATGTTCAATGGCGAACCTAATACTACTTAATTGGAACGCCCGGGGCCTCCGCGAGAAGCACAACATTCGGCGTCACGTCCTCCGTGAGCGTGACGTGGATGTTGCCTTGATCTGCGAGATCCACTTCACACCGGGACGACATTTCGCAGTGTTCGGGTACCACACAAACCGGCTGGATTGCACTCCCCCGCCGGACGGCCGCCCGCGCCGCGGCCTGGCCATACTGGTTAGGCGCACGATAATCCACCAGGTGCTGCCGCCGACGCTCACTACTTCGCTCTACACACTCAGCGTTGAGGTGTGCTTGGGTGCTAGACTCACTCCGTTCGCAGCTTATGAGCCCCCTAACTTCCGTCTAGATCTCCCGGAGATTCACGGGCTCTTATCAGAAAATCCCACTGTAATCGCCGGGGATCTCAACGCCAAGCACACGGCCTGGTACTCGCGGTACTGCACCAGCGACGGCCGTCGATTCCTCGCAGACGTGGAGGCCCGCGGATATACTATCTTGGCGCCTAACCAGCCAACGCACTTCCCGGAGAACCCGGACCACCAGCCCGACATGCTCGACATCGCCGTCATGGACCGCGTGGAGGGACTGGTCACCCAGGAGGTCCTCTCCGACGCCCTCCAATCGGACCACTGCCCGGTCCTCATCAAGATCGCCACAGCCCCGGCTCGTTCCCTCCCGACACCTCATCGGCCAAAATTTGACCGCACGGTCCTCGCACGTGAAATCCACGTGCGCACCCCCTCATTCCCGGTGGTGTACGCGGTGGACGTGGACCGCCTGGCGGAAGGCATAATCTCGGCTTTCACAGCCACACTGGCCGCGGCCACCAAACCCCCGGGCCCAATCCCGGCTTCCCGGCCCGACCTTTTCCGATATATATCGACAAGCTAATTAAGGAGAAGCACAAGCTCCGCCGCCAATGTCGACGTACGAGATGCACCACTGTGCGAGCCGCCTTTAACAGAGCCGCCGCGGTGGTCAAGCTCGAGTCCGCCGCACACTATGCGGCGGCTTGGGAATACCGCCTCTCCCAGGCCGCCGAGGACTTGCCGTCCGTTCTCCGCCTCTACCGTCAACTCGCCGGCAGCAAGGAGCCCCTTCGCCCGCTAATACACGAGGACGGGAACCTACTCTACCGTGCAACAGACAGAGCCAACATCCATGCCAGGTACCTCACATAGGTCTTTACACCACTGGCCACCGCCGCGACTGACCGCGAGGACGAGGCGGTCGCGCAGGTAAGGGAGTACTTCGCCCGCGAGGGCTCTTCCTGGACACCAGCACAGGAGGTCACCACCACCACAGCACCCGCTCCCTTCTTCGTATCGCCAAGCCAGGTCCGTCACGCCTTCCTCAGGGTTAATCCCAGGAAGGCCCCGGGCGCCGACGACTTGCCTCCCCCAGTACTGCAGCCGCACAGCCCTTCTATTCAATAGTATATTCCACACGGGCCATTTTCCTACCCAATGGAAGACGGTGGAGGTAATCCTGATCCACAAGAAGGGGAAGAGCCTCCGGTGTCCCGCCGACTACAGGCCCATCACTTTGCTGCCTGCGCTCTCCAAGGTGTTCGAGCGTTTCCTCCTCGAACGCCTCACCCCTTACCTGCTGGCCCGAGCGGATCAGTTCGGCTTCAGGACCGAGCACTCGACCACCCACCAACTTATCCGCGCCATACATTTTATCACCAATGCCGTCAAAAAAAAGGAATCAGTCTCCTCTTCAAGCTTATCGCTTCCCGGGCTCCTTGGTCCGCAGGCTGCCACTCGCTGGGCCTTCGCCGGGATTACCGGCGATCTCACCCGGTGGGGCCAGACCGCCCAGGACAACCCCGCTGTGAGGATGGGCGTCCGGGCCCCACCGGCAACGGCCCCATAATGTGATCTGTAAAGATCACCCCAACGACCGCTCCATAGTAATGGAGTGAGATCCCGCTGCCGCCCGAAGAGGACCAAAGTCCTGATACGGCTTCCTCTGCCCCCTTGCGGGGGATGACCCGGTCGCTCGTCCAATCACACCTCACGCGCAAAGAAAAAACCCACAGACTGTTTACGAAACCTATAGACAAGCACACAATCTACACTCAACAATCACAACCCTCCCATTCCGTCTCATTTACTTACAACAATCATAAAGTGAAATGGATCCCGCTATATTTGGTCACATAATTCCCAGATACAGACGCGCGTATATTCCAGAAATAACCGACGACAAAATCAATGGCTACCGTCGCGTCTCTATTTAGTCGAAACTGCAACTTTAAATATGCGCCATTTTAAGCGATAACTTTTATGGCTAGAACTGTGAGCGTTAATCGGGCACATTAGTCAGGGCAGGAAGCATTTATTGCGGTGCTGTTTTTTGCGAATGACTGTTGATTTTTGAGGATGAGGAAAAGAAAAAGTTAAAATTTGAATGAAGAAAGATACTTCCGGGCTCAAAAATGAAAGCTATGTTGTACACGAGTAAAAACGCGCTAATCACGGAAATAACCTGATTTACATACATACATGTATGTACACGTATTTGAGAGAGATATGACTAGAAATAAATTAAGAAGTTTGAAAATTTTATAAGAAGCATTTAATATTATGATTATGACTATACTAATATTTCTATACTAATCATATAGTTGCATATATGAAAGCACCACTTGCAATTTTGCAACAACTTAGAAACAAGTCTAATAAATACCATTTAATATTCGGAAATGTAATGCAACGATTATGAAAACGACTATACCAACCAAAGACAGATCATACAAATCTCAAAATACCAACTACTTGGACATGCTAATTAATTATTACAAACACACACATACATACATTGTGTGAGTACACAACGTTTTAATAGCAAAATAGATTGACAGTGATCCCTCTCCAAATTAGTTTCACACTGTGTAACAGTAAATTGTAGCAACAGAATGCAACGGGCAGAAGATCTTACAATCAAAGCGAAATGTACTTGAAGCAAGGGCCACAAAGGGCAGAGAAAGCCATAGAGACGATTGTATGCAAATAACACGTGTGGTTTAATGTGTAAGACGATGTAAATATTATAAGCATTTTGTTACTCGTTATATACGACCAGGTTACGTCATGATTGTGCTTCATATATGCATTGAGATTATACATACGTTTTATTTGTATGTTGTCAAGAACAAAGGTCTACGTTTTACGTATTACGTACATTGGAGTAGACCTCTGTTGTTGACAAGTTGTTGTTGCAAATTATTATTTACATTAGCAGAAATTCATTGCTGTGACAATCGGGCCGGTACGGTAGCAATATTATCGTGGAAGTACCTATGACCCGTGTAAAATAAGTTCACAAGTTATGGACAAACTGACGTGATTTGGGGAGATATGGCAGTGGGGATGTCCAGCTTGGATGAATGATATAGGTCCATAGCGAGAGAATATTCTTAATTCTGCTTATTGCTTATTCAACATGATTATCATTTATTAGTCTACTGCTGGACATAGGACATTTAACGAACGATCTTCTAGCCCTCGTATCCACCGCGAACGCACTTTGTCGGTACTACAATCAAAAGATGAAATTACGTACATTATCTGAGTATAAACCGCACATCTCTATCACTTGGGCCACCCGAGAGCATAGGCCGTGGAGTCCCAGCGGTGGACTCAGCGGGCTATGCGCTTTACGACCGCAGACGGACTCGGATTGTTATCCTTCACAAATGTAACAAGATGTCTTACATGTAATTAATTTTAACTATTCTGATCGTATTATATTTGAGCTCTGGTCTAAGACTAAAACACATTTCACCGTCATAAATACATTTTACGCAAACATAGAAAATAGTCTTGAAATGCGTTTCCATTGAGGTGAAAGTGTAAGGAGGCCAATGCGTCTGCATAACATCTTTGTGGATGTACATGGGTGTCTATAATCACCAAAAGGGTCCAACTCGTTGGCCGCCTCCTTACTATTTTTATTTCATTATTAGTGTAGATAATTTTTTAAATGACATAACTTGTGAAGAAAACAAATTATTTCATTTTTTAGAATGTCACGTAATTAAAGTTAACCGTAATTATGATAGTAAAAAAAAAAAATTGCTGAGAAGAGGCAGTCAAACTACTAAAAATATATTTTGACGACCCGCTTGCTCAGCTGGTAACGTAGTGGTTAGGTCGTGGGTTCGAATCCTGCCAAGGTCATGTATGTTTAGATATGCATATCATGGAGGCCCCACCCGTTATTGCCGGAGTACTGCTAATTGACTACGAAATTTTATGTATTATCACTCAAAGAATCTCTCCAACCCTGATTTCACAAGATCAAAAGACAGACATAAGATAAACAGGCAATTTAGCCCAACAGAAAACACTACTCAAAATCTAGCTAACGAATGGCAGACGCAATGGAATAGTTCAACTAAAGGGCGACATTTACATAATTTTTTTCCGTGTGTGCGCGCGAACGCTTATCGAAACACTGGATAGAAATCGGTCACTGCGTTGCACAATTCCTTTAACTGTAAAAGCAAACTTTTTGGCTTTAAAGTAGTGGCTTCACGTCTCCGTGATTGCTCCACGGAAACTAACGAATACGAACAAACAGCACATCCCATCATTTGGGAGTGTAGTCTTTTTAACCGTTAACACTATGAATACTGTCTAACATCATGTCAGAGAGTATTCATAGTGTTAACGGCGTGATTTAATACTGTGATCTCGTGGATAGCGTGAGGAACTTCCGTGATTTCAAACGTTTTTGCCACAAATAATTACACGACAACAATTAAATTCCAATTATTCACATTGTACTAGGACTTATTATCTCCGTGGTGCATAGCAGTGACGCCTCACCTGGATGCCCTTTCTTTTCTTGGCTTGTACAAGCCATTGCAATCTTGTACTGTCTCCCGCTTTAATTGGGGAGGGAAACTGGAATTATTTCCTACTCCAATTTTCTTCTGATTGAATTCGTTGTGGCTTCCAAGACAGTTTTAGCTGTTCCCTCGTGCTCCCTGCGATCATATCAAAGGGTAACCAATCAGTGGTCACCGCTGCCGATCCTGGCGATACGGTAGTTGCAGCGGTGGGAAAGAGAGGCGGGCCAAGCCTGATAAAAAAATGCAGTATACATATTTCTATAATAGGAACCACAAGTATATAAAAGTTACTAAATTTATACAAATGTTAAATATACTTCCGTTGTCGTAGTACCTGTAACACAAGTCCTTACGGTACACACAGCACAGGGCTAGACGATCTGGGTGTCATAAGTACACAGATATTATCATTATTATATTTGGTGACAGAACACACAATATTTAGCAATTAACTCGTATATAATATTTTTCTTTTAATATATAGAATAGGGGGCAAACGAGATTTTGGAGACTTTTTACGACTAACGACGGCCATGAACATCCACATAATTACAATGCTGATGCGTTGCCCTCCTTTCCCCCCTCCTGGGCCAACGGCTACTCACAGACCGCAGGAAACGCGACACCGAAGATGTCACTTTGCGGCGGTATTATGTAAGCGAGAGGTAATTCCCCGGTCGTGCCGGCCCAATTCCGTTGCATAGGAGGGTGTAGTGTCATGTGTCACTGTGCATGGCACTACCTCCTCCTATGCACCATGGCACTACCTCTTCCTAATTAGCAACATTGTTAGCGAAATAATACGTGTACGTAATGAAAATACGTGTTCCCTATCAATCGATGGAGTATGTGCAAGATAAGTGTGTTTTGCTTGGCGACATGAGAAGTATCGTGGTTACACATTTAAGCTGCTCACTTTTCTGCGCATTTCCGTGCACAATTCGGCTGTGTGTAAATTAATTGTACAATATTTTCAACTAATTTACCGTACAAGACTTTTTTTGGTGATGGAAAGATTTGTTGGTGAAGCAATTGACTTTTCCTTTTACAGTCACACGGCACGAGGCTGTGACTAATACCCACCAAAACCATCCGTACCGCATTTGGTGAGACGGCCCGGAACTACTAATCATCAGGCCACCTCGACGGCAAATCACTAAAGGACCAGACGAACGCCATTTCCGCAGAGAAATTGTCCCACATTACTAAATTACCACCTTAAATTCGGACAGTACAATGGTGAGGTTCTAACCCTCACACTTTGTCCCGTACAGAGGAACGCCTCCATTTCTGCTCTTTGGTCCCCTTTTTTATAAAAGGGATACAAAGACCAAGAGCATCCCACGTTTAATTAGCTTCTACCTAGCCAAGTTTGAAGAACTGCTTGCTTGCTTCTCTGTGAAAAGTTATTCGCAAAGCCCAGCCACGTTTAATGTTCTTTGCTGCGATTTCTTTATTAATATAATTAGATTTTATATGACCGGCGGTTGAACATTCACTATGTACATTTAATGTTTGTTGACATAACGGCTAAGTCACATGTTAACAAAGAAAGTGCTGGTATGGAGGTCAAGAAATTAAAAAGATATAATAGGGACACTTAGACGTCTAAGTGTTATATGAAGGCTGAAACGTACATTCGAGCCGTAATATCGCCCGGCGCAATTTACGACCCCTCCTTATCTTTAATATGAAAGATTTCATTAAATCATGCGTCGACCGCAATAAAACAGTTTGATACCGCAGTTACGTAGGCGCTCGGGTGACCAATTTAATGACCTACGCAGCCAGCCCTTATATCACATATATATGTAAATATACTGTCTTAACACGAGAAGTGAATTAATGTGATTTTGGGGAAATTTATCCATTTTTATTGCCTAATGAAATATATCAATATAATAGGTTACTATTTTTTTAGGGTAAAGAGCAAAACGATTATTTATTAATGATGTGGTGGTACACTTATATTTATTACGAACTTATATACATTTTAAAAATATATATTCTTATTTTCATAAAAGATTCTAAATTCAAATTAAGACACTTTTTTTGCCAGCATTTTTAATTGAACTGTGACAAAACTTGTTTCGTGAGTATAGGTATTTGTTAGTGTCAATTCTTAATAGTGTGCTTGTATTGCATGCATTTTTGTACGGGATAGGATAACGAGACAGGCAAAAGAACCGAGTAACAAAAGTCACTTACATGCTCGTGAGTGGTGTTGCTCCATATCAATCTATTTCGTTCGTTTCGTTCGTTCGTAATCCTGAATAACATACTTCAGTGGCAACATAACTTGTTACTTCTTCCACAGACCCTGGAGACGAATAATGATTGTTTATTCAGTATCATTATAACTGAATTTAAATTTTATTGCAAAGTACATCTTCAGCTAGTAGTAAAAGTTTAGACCCAAGATTTAAAAAAATCGTTTATAATGGCTGGACTTTATACAGCGTGAAGTTTTTGTTCGTGCCAAAGATAACGAAAGAAGTTCAGAGCTTTAACCAAAGACTTAAAATTTTGTGACAATGTTGGTTGCAAATTTCAATTGCGGAGGGTGCGATTGTTAATCTATTTGTCCGGTTTAATCTAATAAATATTAAATGTTTTTGTAGGAGGTAGTGCTATACTGCACAGCAGCGGAACTGAGCCGGCACAATCGGGGTTTTACCTCTCGATCATACGATACCGGCGTAAAGTGACATTTACGGTGTCGCGTTTCGAGGGGTTTCTGAATAGCAGAAGGCTCTTTTGGGGGGAGAAGAAAGTGAGGATAACGGATCGGCGTAGTAATTATGCGGATATTCATGGGCGTCAGTAGCCGTAAAAGGCCACCAATTCCTTGTTTGTTCCCCTATTTTCAATATAAAATAATATTTTATAACACTACAGACGGGACTATCTTGAGTCTAAAAGCTCTATAGCAGAGAAAGAAGAAAGCCGTACATGAAGCCAGTCAAGTGAGTGTCAGAAACTTTCACCAAAGGTTCCGTTTCTAAGAGAAGTACGAAAGTAGGTATAATATAACTTACTAGCAGTCCGCCCCGGCTTCGCACGTATATTTCACGAAACAATGTAAGAAATCATTGATTAACAACTATATAAAAAGTATAAATCTTAATTTTGGCCTCGTATTGCATTACACGTCTCAATGACAACAAATTAAATTTATATGACAGAACAACGATTATGAAAAACGTTACCGTCAGTCCCAATTAGTCCTCATCACCAACGTGACACCGAGCCCCTTCCACGTTAAAATTTTGGCCAAACTCTTCAAATTGGCGTCAAAGGGACCTGTTAGCTCGTTGCAGTTTGGCGAACTTCACACATATTTTTCAGTCCTGTCAAGTGTCCTTGTGAAGTTTACTTCACTGTAGAGGAAGCGACGTGTATTTAGTTTGTACAAAATAAAAAAAAGGTGTATACCTACTCTAGCACGCGGCTGGAAATTACTCGAACGAACATGCTCCTAAATTGCGCAAGAGACGTAAACGACGTAATCACGGTAAAGGTTTACGATGGTGTTAATCTTGATTGCACAGTTGTTCTCACACGGTTTCACTACTCGTATTTTTCTTGAAATCCAAAAATTTTAACCAATTTTGAGAATCGCAGAAGTGACGGGATCAAACCTGTACCACCTGTAACGCTCAATAGAGCCGCAATTGAGTCCCTGTCTTCAAATTACCGGCTCCTTGTTCATCTACCGTCTCACGTCCACAACGAGCAATAACACTAATTAATAGGAAGCCTTATAAAGATGCAGTAGATTCAATAGGAAGGTACGTTAATCCCCCAGGGCCTATTTATAATTATTACTAGGGATCGGGCCCGTCTCCAAGTAAGGACCCCTGAGGGATGGAAGGATAGGACTTATGCCGTGTATTAATTAATGTTGGGAGCACCTCCCGCGTGATGTTTCATTCCACGTTTATAACCCCTGAGGGTGCGAAGTAAAACTCCTCTCCGCCTATACCTGTTTGATGAGAGAACTGTAACGTGTAGGTAGTTATAATAACTGGTGAATGCTGAGCGATCGAAATTAAATCTAGATTTAAAAATCAAAACTTTTTCACTACACATCACGTTTGGCTGGGCCTTAGGGTACTTTCCTTTCCGTTAAAAAATAATTCAAAGTCAAATGATTGTGTTTGCCTATTGACACTCTTTATAATATGTGTCATACACAAGATGTATGAGTGCGATTTTATTTAATTAAAATGAAAAATGTAATGCATATTCTATTAAAATATTTGCTTTTTATAAATCATCTCCGTAAAATCTATAATTACATCAAATTTTAAGATCCTTAATTCGTGTTATTGTAAAAAAGGGATATATAGAATAGAATAAATTCGATTGAAGTGACTTTTATTAGTGCCATGAAGGTCTGCAGCCGCAATAGGGCAGCACGACGGAGAATATACCTCTCGCTTATATCCACTATCCGCTTCTACTATCAAGTGACTATCAAGTGACAGCTACGTTGTCCCGTTTCGTGCGGTTTGTGAGTTTCAGGTCGCCATAACAATTACGCCGATATCCTTGGGCGTCAGTATTCGCAACAAGATCCTTCGGCTGTTGTGTACGCCCTTATTATATTAAAAAGAATCTTGTCAGCTGATACGTATGGCCCCGCAATAAAATCAAAAATGGAATAGTATTCAAGAAGATAAGGGAGCATTGACTTATCAGATGCGAAGCGAATAAAGAAAGAAGCGAATAAAACAAGGGACAATATACCCTATTTCAGAATGTCATGTTTACAAAATAATTAGTATATTGTTAATAAGTAGTTCGTACCTATACCTTTTCAATTTGCATACGAAAGGAGTCGAGACGTAGCCTCAGGCCAATGGAAATTAACCCGTGAGAGCTCAAAACCTTAAAGTGTATCTGTTCCCTTCGCACCCCCAAATTTTGATATCACAAGACAAGGACAGGTGTAATAAAATTCCCAACGAGGGGAAAATGGAAGGATTTGAGAGTAATTGGAAAATACCTTCGCATTGAGTGGTGCTGCTGAGGTTTTATCATAGATTACACATCATATAGAAGCCCCTTTAAACATAATATTATGTAGTAATTGTAAAAGTGAAGTATTGAGAGAAGATGAGAAACCAATATTGGTTTTTACGATTATCAAGTTTATAATTCAATGATATAACAACTTCCTTATATATTTGATATAATTATTTTATCAATAATGATTTATTACGGCAGTGAACACTCTTATTGGCACTATTATATAAATATTGATATGAAAACTGATAAGATCAGACATGTAGTTTGCGGCCTAAAAGATCCGTTGATTGTGCATATTAATATCTTAATTCTACGAACTACCTCCTCTTATTCTGTAGCGGTCGATATCGGGGTTGGCTACGCCGACAATCAATGTGACTTGACGATGGCTTCATTTTTAGCACAGAGCGACTGTTAGGTCGAATTTGAATACATAAGTGGGAGTTTCCTCTGGATGTTTGTCTTCACCGCAAGACGATGGAGGATACAGAAAGTGCATTTAGTTAGAAAAGGTCATTGTTACATGGCCACCTACAAATTAGAATAAGAAATAAACATAGAATTTGACTTACATATAATAAAATAGCTACTTAATTTGGCAGACGTATTCCGATATTACATAGCATATGAAACATAATGTGGTTAGTTTCGGTACATATGTATTATGTGGATGTTTGTGACATCGACATCGATAGTTATCGAAAGTCTCCCACTGTTCGAGCCCTCGCCTATAAAATAAAAATAAGAACAAAATCCTACAAATAAAATTTTATACATGTGTTTGAATAACAAACAACAAAAGGGATTTTGGTGAAACTTGACATAGATATGTATACAATTCGGAATAAGAATACCAGAAAACTTTATTTTGGTTGATATAAAAATTTAAAAAACCGCGAGCTGATGCTGAAATACAAATGACCCTCTCTGCTTACAACTTCATCTTTGCCGTTCTTCAAATAGAGATCGCCGCGTGTATTTTACTAGTCGACTGCGGCCTTTGTATGAATTTAATCAGATCCTGTTTTCATCGTTTTCACGAGATAATTGGAATTTATATTGAGATCGATTCTTTCAAGTGCTAATGTGTAAACACAAGCAAAGTTAACATCTGTGCATATAAATAAAGTTAAAGTGTTCCAGTTATTACAAAATAGATAACATTTATATCGTATCGTATCGTAAAAATAACTAACTACACTGGAAAAGATCCAGTGTAGTTAGTTATTTTTACGATACTAACATTTAAACTACTCTTTATTAAATTTCTGAATGTGTGTCATTCTGGTTTCAATGGGTAATCAATGGAATTTTGGATGGAACTATACTTACAGATAGAGAGTTAAAAGAAGAAAGAAAGAAAATATGCAATTTATTGCGCACAGAAGAAGTTACATAATAATATCTAGGTACAAAGAAATTATAAAATATACACAAGAGCGTTTTTATCGCAACAGTAGTAAGATTTCTACCAGACAACACAAAATAAAGAAAATATACACTACTTATATTACAGAGTAGCATCACAACAGAATGGAAAAGAACTAAAAAAAGACATGTAAACACAAAATATAAATGACAAATTCTATCTGTAGATTCTATACAATTATAATAAATATCCATATAATAAATATAAATAAATAATAATTACACATGTTACATAAATAAATAAATTCATACATACATTTGCACAACATCATCATCAACATGTAAAAGTGTAAGCAGATGAAGGATGCAGAAACTTTAAATTTGCATATAAACTAACTACAGTTGACTATTTATGGCGTCATTAATGTCATATTCTTTTAGTAATCTCTTAAAATAATCAAGGCTTTTGGCATTCCTAATATTGACTGGTAAGGCATTACACAATATAGATTTTACTGTAATAGAACAACTGTAAAAGGAAGTATAGTGAACAGGAATGGGAAGGGTAATTTTGTCATTAGAACGCAATGCCCTATCAGAATTGCGTTTAAAAAAAAAGTTGCTTGAGGTATTGTGGTGCTTTGGGACTATGAAGCACAGTATATAGCAGCGACAGTATCCGAGTAATCCGGCGAAAACGAATCGAGGGCTACTTGAGCCTTGAACGATCATATGTGATGATATAGGCTGTATAATGTGATATATGAGGATCTAGACAAAATTTTATTTCTAAACGTAGCAATCCGACGCATGTTATCCACGAGCGACGTGTAGCTTATAATAGTAGCATAGAGGAACAATAGTATATAATAGTTAGTGAAAGCGGTCCTTGAGGAACGTAGGGTCGGTTTAATTGTGATAATTGTGTTTTGATATGTCCCAAGTGCTGACATCTGAAACAATGTTACTTTAGCAACACCGGTTTGTGGCTGACGTCAAGAGTTAAACTTCAAAACTCTATCTATTGTTCTGAATGAACAACGACAATTGGACTTGTGAAGGAAGTACGAGGGTGGATCTAAGCCCGACCAAGAAAATGAAACAAAAGTGTTCAACACACTTCTTCTACCTGACCTGCAACTTGTTTATCCCCTCGAAAAAAAAAGATTCCGGAAGGTCGGTGAAATAATCGTTTACTGCGACTATCACCTCATCTTTGGTGGAAAATTTCGAGTCACCCAAATGTTTTCTTAAGTTTGGAAATAAATGATAATCCGATGGGGCTAAATCCAGCGAATAAGGTGGGGCAGCAATTCGTAGCCACAATCATGGATTACAGACATTGTTTCAACCGAAGTGTGAACACGTGCATTGTCTTGATGAAACAAAACTTTCATACGCAACATTACCGGCCTTTTTTCTTTTATTTCTTCCCGGAGTCTTCATAAAAGGTTACAATAATAACTAAAATTTATAGTTTGACCTTCCGGTAAATAATGTACAAAAATCTTCAGATCCCAAAAAAACAAAAGCCATGACTTTGTTAGTCGACAAAACGACCTTAGCCTTTTTCGGTGTAGGAGAGTCTGAACTTTTCCACTGTTTGGATTGTTGCTTTGATTCAGGAGTACGGTGGTGAACCCAGCTTTCATCCATGGTAACAGATCTAGACAAAAGTCCTCGGGATCAGTCTCAAAAAGTTCCAAATGGTCTCGCGAAATTGTGTATCGATCTCATTTTTGTTCAACTGAAAGCAACGTCGGGACCCAGCGAGCAGAAACCTTATGGAACCCCAACTCTTCCGTTGTTATGTGTTGCACCCGGCCATAACTAATGTTTGTTATCTCAGCTATCTTACCAATGGTCAAACGTCGGTCACCCAGTACGAGATCACAAATTTTATCGATGTTTTCTTTCGTGGTAGAGGATGTAGGCCTTCCACTCCTAGGATCATCTTTAATGCTGTCACGACCGCGCTTAAACTCAGCTAGCCACTTCTTGACACTGGAATACGATGGAGCAGACTCCCCCAAAGTGCTCACCATATCTTGTATAAAAAATCACAGAACATTTATATTGTGCAGTATCGGAATGAAACTGCGCACAATAAATCAATATGACACATACTAACAAATGACGGTAGATTTAAAAAGATGTCATAGCTCCATGTAGGTTAGGCCACGAACTTTTAGATCCACCCTAGTATGTACCAATATTATATAGAGAAAATTTTGTTTCTTGTATCGAATAGGCTCTAAATCTTCTGAACAAACTTTAGCCATTTTTGACTAATAGGAAGCTACATTATCAAGACGTAACATTGGTTCAACTAAC
>JAFELO010000871.1:19806-51524 GCA_017140195.1 Eumaeus atala
GGGAACCCAGCCCTGTTAGACATGACGTCGTAGGGACGGCTTCAAAGGTAGCCGGACAGTCCCAGCCAGCCTGCCGCTGGAGGGTTCGGTTGCCTGCAGATCCGGCCTCTCCAATTATAGCCGCTGAACGTGTAGGGGCAGGGCCGAGTCCGTCACACGGCACAGGGGCCACACTACATGTAATCCTGGAGACAAGCGGGATCCGTTCAGCGGCTCTTGACCCTGACTGTACAGACTGAACGAGAAATATTTTTAGCCAGTAACATGAAGAAACAAGAAAAGGTTCCCTCTACATTATTGAGGCAATATCGGAATCATTAAATAGACAAGAATTGCAGTTGCTTAGTTAACAAATAGGAAACAACAAGAAATGGATTTTCAATGAATAGGTAAGGAAGGTGTGAGCGAACAGTCGTATCACTACTGATCATATGCGTGTTTTCAACCACAGGACTGTACCAGACGATTTGCGTTCCTGGAACACCTTAGTTAGATCGGAAACATTAGATACCTAGCAAGAGTCACGTTGCATCGCAGCCAAATCGGGCTGGCTTGACCAGGGAGATACCTCTACTTTTTCATGCATTATTCTTATTTTTACTTTAAAGTTACAACGTGAGGATGAACGGACGGCAACACAATAACAATCATGCGGATGTTTCTAGCCGTCTGTATTAATCAAAGTATCAAATACGTTTATTCTCTTAAAATATAAAAAAAAATAGCAACTATACAGAACACTAAAGCATAGCCTATTCTAGCTCCTTCTGTCATTGTGTATGTAAATGACAGAAATAAAGACACGATAAACCCGCCTGCAAGTATTTCACTAATGTCATACACGAAAACCTAATCAAAACGCCGTGACGGCCATTACGTAGATCATAAAACACAATCCGCATCAGAAAGGGGTAGGGCGAGTGGAGCGAGTAATGCGAGCTATGACAGTGCATGCCCTCTGCCTGGCGCAACTTACAAGCGGTAGCGTGCAAAAGTAATAATGTATAAATCGTTCTAATGTTAAACCAGTGGACGAAACTCTCTCCCGCGAAATTTCACGTTTGTTGTATGTTTTAAAATTCATTTTTTTCTTAACTGTTTGTTCTTATTCTGATAATCGCTTTTGTGCAAATACACCTGGAGCTTTTCAAAATGAGACCTGCCTTACTCTAGGAATAGGACTAGGTACGGTATAAATTAATATATACACACAATCTGTATGTATATACTAATTTGAAAACGCTAAACACTGTAGACATTTCAGGCCACGGTAGGATAGATGTAACAAATAAAATTTCAAAAAAAATTAGAACTTACATAGTGATCTTCACGGAATTTTGTATCACTGTTTTGGGAAAATATGGTCACTCTATATCAGCAGATATAAAGAGTTGTACTCTGGTGTATTGAAATTGTTGAATAATTATATCTAATAAAATGTCATTCCATTAATTTAATTAGGATTGTTTGTCGACAGGTTAAAAGTCAGCTATAAAAAGCGGTAAATATAATTAGAAAATGCTCTCTCGTGTCGTACACCAAACTCTACCTCGTAAACTGTTTATGAAGAGCCTCCAGCGTCACGGATTACAATCTGCGCCCCTATTTTATACACCATTAGTACCTACCCACCTACCCACTACCTTGCCTACTGCCTTCACAGTCTACTCAAATTAAATCATTTTCATATGCGTCGTGGAGAAATAATCGTAGTTTTAATTTATTTTATTTATTTTTTTATAGCATAAGGGGGCAAACGAGAAATCGGTGCCTTCTGATGACTACCGACGCCCATGGACATTCGCATGATTGTTACGCAGATGCATTGCACTCCTGTCATCCCCTCGCCCCAATGGGCCACCGGCTACTCACAAACCGCACGACACGCGACAGCGACGCTGTCACTTTACGCCGGTATTAAGTGAGCGAAGGTATTCCCGGGTCGTGCCGGCCCAATTTCGATACATAGAAGAATATAGTGTCATGCACCAGGCAATGCCGCCTCCTATGCAGCATGACACTACCTCCTCCTAAAAAGCATGATGATAAATTATGCATGCGGCGTGAGATACCCACGGTTTGAGGGCCCAATACTCACTACAATTCCAAACTGACTGTCTCCGTGTAGTGTGAGACCACAGTCGTGAGGTCCTGATCACGGTGACCAGGTCGGGCCAAAGTGTTATTGGAATATTGCAATATCTATTAACTGTCCGAAGCCAGGAAGTTAACGGTGTTACGCTTCCGTGGCTCGGAGAGTGGGTCATGTAAATCTATGTCACTTGGCTGGCGGGTCATGTAAATCTATGTCACTTGGCTGGCGCGACAGACCACGGAGACGTATAGAACAGTCATCACTTACCTCTGTACCGAGCAATGGAATCAGTCGTCGCCCGTGGAGATATCTTTAGATGGCGGTATTCACATATCATCTACTCGTGGTAAATCCAAAAATACTTGATATTTTTGAGGTTATACTTCCTTCGGCGCGTTAGAGGAAATAAGGAGATTCATTTTTAAGTTGCGCGCCCACCGTCACGAAGGAGCGATAGCCTGAAGTTAGCCATGGTCAACATTGGTGTATAGAGGAAGGAGGTGAAAAGGAGACTTCCAACGCGTGTACCATACATAATGTAAAAGACGCACACACGTTTTTTACCCAACTGCGTCAGATATAGGGTAATGATTTTCCAGTGTATGTTTCTATCCATTTTTTCGCACACCCCGGGCATATTTAAAAGCAGCACGGACTTGCTAACATTTGTTATATAATTCAGCAGGGCGGTCCGTAAGTTTGTATCATAAATATTACGAGCAGTTGTTCCCTGCGCAACTCCTCCTCTATCTTGTAGTGCGAAACAATCTCATTGAATATATGAGCTCGCTGCAGTACTTCACTATTACGAGACTTATGGTATCATAATGCCTTTAAATTTCATCACCAAGTATCTTTAAGTATATAGACATTCGAATAGGTGGTAATAACAAGCTATTGTCAGGCGAATTGAGTCACCACGACCGGGGAGATATCTCCCGATGTCATGACAGATAGCTTCGCACGGGATTGTACATTTTTGTGGCCCTTTTGAGGGGTAAGGGGGTAGCAGGGGAACACATCAGTATAACAAGTGTATGGGCGTGTGTAGTCACGAAAGGGCTCATATCGCTATTTGACCCTTTATTATAAAAATAACATTAAAAAGTGATAGTGCCAAACGTAAATGAATTATGTCCTACGGCTAATGTCTATAGATATGACCGCTGTAACCGAAATTCATCTTGTAGCATATTACAGTTTATCCCGCTCGTGTTTTAATAAAATTAGACAAGGTTTTAATACAACAAAGGTACATGAAAATACATAATATTATAATATAGTCTCCTAAGCTGATTTGATGCTGTCGACGTCCATAAACATAAATTGATTGTCCTGATAGGACCACCACGTGGTGTTCAAGACCTAACAGGGAAACTTTCACAAACTACAAGATGGATACTATAGATTTCTCTTCATTCGGATATTATGATATCGGTGGAGAGACATTCCATATTCGACTATAACAGCATAGCACAATCTTAAGTTACATAAGTACTTATAAAAAATCTATAAAAACTTTGTTCTCACTCACGTGAGTTGCAACAATAATGAGTCATCTTCGCGCTGAACGGTGATATGCTTGAGTGATATTTGATTCAGCACTTAAACGTCCCTCGACTTAATGACAGCTCGTAAACGTTTTACTGCCTACCTCGGTATACATCGCTGGCAATGCCATTTGCAATTGTATGGCGTGCGAGAGCGTTGTGGTTTCATTATTGGCCTTTTTATAGAATAGCTAGCAGTCCATCCCGCCTTCGCATAGATATTTCGTAAAATATGGCAAATACTGGTTGAAAAAACTTGAAAAAATTGTAAATTTAATTTCGGCCTCATAGAGATTACACGTTACCACATGACATAATTCAATTTATGATATCTGTCAGGACAGCTAGTTGTCAAAAAAATTTGCAGCTACAATATAAGGATTTAACTTGATAGTTTTTCCACACCTTTAGTTACATTATCAAAGTTCTAACAATGGTCTCTGGCGTTTATATTTTGTAGCCTGAAGTCATCAGCGATAAAGTTAGATTCTAATGTTGAAGGAATTTTTAGAATCGGTCCAGCATCTATTACTAGGATACCAGGCCAGTTTTTCTATAGTATAGAGGGACAAACTAGCAATCGGAGCCTTTCAATTTAAACTACCTATGCCCATGAACATTAGCAATATGCACCAGGCAATGCACTACCACCTCCTATGCAGCATGGAGTGCTATGCTGCATAGGAGGTAGTGCCATGACACATGTACATGCCAAAGGCAGTGGCCTTTTACAAAAAGAGGTAGGAATACAGAAATAAAAACTGCTCTATATTAATTTAAAAAGACGTGTCACACAAAATATAATAGCATGGAGTGCCATGCTGCATAGGAGGAGGTAGTGCCATGGCACATGTACATGCCAAAGGCAGTGGCCTGTTAGAAAAAGAGGTAGGAATGGAGCAATAAGGAATGCTCTATAGTAATTTAAAAAGACATGTCACACAAAATATAATATGAACGTAATCAAAACTTTACAAAATTAAGTTACGAAATACCGCAATTATTCATTAATATAATTAAATTCATTTCATTCTCCAAGATTTCTAAAGTGTATTTGTCGTTACATGAGTAAAGACCTAATTTTATAAGCTACCAATTGAGATAATCAGGCCTTTTATCGAAAAATATCAATGTTTATATCATAATGTCATTAATATATATATTGTTATTTGTAATGTAATTGTATGTTAATTGTTAAATTAAAATCTCTCTTAGTTTAAGACAATCACTAGGTACTCGTATAATTCTATTCAGGGAGTGGAAATTGTGTATCTCGCAATATGTTTAAGCTAGAAGTAGTGCCATGCTACATAGGAGGAGGTAGTGCCATGCATGGTGCATGACACTACATCCTCCTTTGCAATGGCATTGGGCCGGCACGACCGGGGAGCTACCTCTCGCTCACTTGATACCGGCACAAAGTGACAGCGACATTGTTGCGTTTCGTGTTGTTTGTGAGTAGCCGGTCGCCCATTGGGGGGATGATAGGAAGGCGTTCTGAGTAACAATCATGCGAATGTCCATGGGCGTCGGTAGTCATCAAAAGCTCGTTTCGTTTGCCCCCTTACGCTAAAAAATAAATAAAATAATGTTGTCTATGCGTCTAGCGGTGCTCCATACAAGCAGCGAACGGCGAGCTGTTCGACTGTGTTATACCAGCTGCACCCCGCGGTCGCATAAAGAATAGTCAATTAGTGATTGCACTCTAGTCACGTGTGCCAAAACTAGTCTGTGTCTGTGTACCCAGGGAATGGCAATCATGATCCAGAGGTGCGGCGTTCTCGAGGGAAATTGGTATGGATTAATCGCACGGAGAATGCATTTCAATAGACGATAACTAAAACCTCATCCCACATTGCATAGCCTAACTCGCACGGTCTTGTCTGATATATTTATGACTAAGCGATAAGTTTATATTGAACTTAAGTTTTGAGACAGGCGAACAGACTGGAAAATAAATATTAATAATAATAACATGAGAAAATTGTTATGTAAGTTTATTGTTATTTTATGCCAAAGCTTACCTATACGGCTGGAATATACCACACGTAGATATAGATTACAATCTGGATTAATATAAACATACTTTTAATCCTTAAAAATGTATTAGGAATCAATGTATTAGTCACTCAATGTATTAGGAATCAAAGTAAATCCGTGTAAAATCTATTATACATTTATGGTTCTCATGATCTAATGGATGTTACAACAGTATAACAATTGTATTATTATTGTCAATACTGATGATTATGGGTACATAAATTGCAATTATTTTAAATTAGGAATCTTCGATCAAATATACAACTTGACCGAAGGATCGACTATAAATGTTTAAAAAACAGTCAAATACTACCTAGATAACTAATTTGTGTACCTATTATTATAAAGGCAACACTATGTAAGGGGGATCATGATATAATCCATCCATGCATAGTGATATAAATCACCATGCACGTTAAAAATAAATCTGTACATATTATAAAACAAAGCCTCCAAACGCTGTGTGTCTACGTGTGATCGGTTTTCTTAAAATCTTCTGAACAGACTTTTATGCAGTTTTCACCAACACGATACCTTACACGGAACACAGCGATTCCCGTGAGCGGTTTCCGAGTATGATTTGTCCTTCGTTGTGCACGTGTGAACCAGGGCGGATCACTAGTGTATTATATTTTCGAACAAGTAGTACGTAGCCAGTTATATACATGGTCTAACTACCTGTTAATACACTCACATATTATATTATACTTCTATCAAGTAGAGTTGTGGATGTCTGACTATCATATGTTTCGATTTATTTTACAGGTAACTAACGTGTAATGGTTTATTAAAGAAGAATCAAGAATGCCCTCAAGTAAGGGGCTCCGTATTTAATAGCATAAGTCAGGGGAAAACAGGAAACTGCGAATCATTCAGTACCGACCGGAAGTGGCGCGGAGACGCCGCATGGGCCCCAAAACTACAGATTCAATTATTCTCATTGAAGAACACAGAGCTAATAATGTTTAGAAGTTACTTGATTTTATTAATATCGCTATCTTGTATTAGTTAGGTAACTACTTAGATGGTAGTATTATTATTTATGATCGACTACACACTTCGGAGACTTAATAAAATTAACTTGGCAAGGTGACCACTACATAACGTCATTGTCCTTTTTAGAAGCCCAGCTGTGAGGTCTCAGTGTCCGTTTTTGGCACTCCTTATTCCTACAGAAAGACAGCAGACAACTGAAACCTGTTATCATTTTCATATTACTAACGCGTTTTGCACAAGTAGGTAACAATTATAGGGTATAACATGCAAGTATATGAATGTATAAATGTAAGTTTCTTAACCTTCCACACTAAATCTAGTCGATAGATTTGGATGATATTTAGTACATATTATATAGATTACAACATGTAACAACATAAGAAATTGGTTTTGTGTGTGAACCGAGCATAGTCAAACTGCAACATAAATAATATCAAGTCATAAAAAGTTCCTAGCGATCCGCCCCGGCTTGGCCCGTGAATAAAATTTGGCTGTTACCTTAACCAATTAATTTTATACTAAAACCTTCCTCGGGAAACACTCTACCCATGAATCTCATCCGTCCGCATCCTCATGACAATCCGTTGGCAATGTTTTGAGAAAATCGATCATTTACAGACAGAGAGCTTTTGGGAACTTTGTCTTATACTACGTATATAGATTCTCAGCAGGTTTGTCTTGCAAAAAATTTGGCCCTATTCTAGAATAGGGCCAAATTTTTTCTAGAATACATAACGTAGAAAAACCAACAGTATTCCCAAGTGTTTATGTGGCCGTTTGAAATTTATTACGCACATTAGCATAAAGAAATATTAATATCGTCATTACCGTCTATAAGTTCGCTCACATTACCTCTCGCAGAACGCGACTTCGTTTTATGATCGACACCGCTGTCGACGGATGGCATTTAATATTCCTCTTAGCTTAGTTGTGTTATAATATTCTCATGGCAGGGACGTGATTATATCCCTATAAATATGTATGTACAAAAACTAATAAACTAAACTAGAGGTTACGAAAGCTCTCATATTTTTCTTGTTATTGAAATGGTTGCTGTATACTAAGGATGTTTTAGCATTCCCCCGCGTTCCCTGGGGTCATATGAAAGGGTCCCAAAGTAGTAGCCACTCTCTTTCCTGGAGACACGGGAGTAACAGCGAAGGGAAAAAGAGATGGACCAAGTCATCGCATGTATACCTATTAGGCGTATTTCAATTGAGAGATTTAAGATTTTAGAATACCTGCTTCCTGAGATGCTAACCTAGCAAGCGGGGCTCGAATACAGCACAAGTCATAGATAATATTATATTTAATACATTTAGCAACATCCATCGCCCAAGCGTGATCCCAACCTGGATGTTCGGACAGGTTGGAACCTACGGCAAAACACAGAGCCTACCCGCTACGTTATATTACCAATTGCGAAGGTTTTTATTATAGAAAATACCTTTCTATAACAAAAAATCATAATTCATAAGCCATACCGCCTTTTCGTTCTTTCTCCTACGTTACCTTCTCTTTCGTTTAACTTTATAGAAATGAAGTAGATAATAGTTGAAATACCGAAGGATATGAATGTATATTGGTACAAATAACTAAGCAATAATATTGAAAAAAGGAGTTATGTATTAGAAATATACTAAGAAAGTATTTACACACTGTCTCTCATGCTCAATGTAAGTAGGAAGAATAGAATTTCATTCTTTATTCAAATTCATTAACTCTGGAAAACAAACGTACAATATTTGACATATTACTGTCTATTTAAACTTCAGTCTACTTGAAAAACAAATGACCGTAAAAAGTTGGACGATAAATTGCTTTTGAAGGGAGGTCGTGGCTGAGTAATGAGTAGGGAGTTTTTGTTTTAAGAAAAATTCGGATGTCAGATTCTTCGATGTTCGCTGCTGGTGCTCGTCAGCTGAACCTCTTTATTCTTGCCTCCAGAAATTTTCAAAATTCAAAGGTTAATTGGAAAAAATAACACACAGTTCTTTTGGCATATCTTACAATTGCATTAAATATATTATATTTTAAAATGAATTATTTGCTAAATAATAAATTGAACAGGTTTTAAAATGTTTAGAATGTGTATTGCACGTACTTATATGTAGAGCAGATTATGAAATAAATATATAGAGTATTATTACCAACTTAAAAAAAGGAGATTATCGAGTGGATACTAAACTATATATAATATTATCGAATTTGCAAAATATTCAAGTAATGTTTTAGTACGTTATGATTTCCAAACAAATATACAAAAATTTTATTGGTCTATATTTATTTATTTATAATTATAATAATTAATGTACCCAGAAAAAACTTACTAAAATGAGATACATTAAATGGCTGTATGTCATGAATACAATATTTAACAAAAAACGCGGTTCTTCCTTCTAGGCATACTATGATTGAATGTCAAAGTTCCATAAGATCAAATATTGGCAAATTGACAATTAAAATCAAACAATGATTTAAATTGCTCAAACAAAAAGATAATGTCTTCGCGTAGTTCAATGCAAGCACTACGACATTTCTGTGAAATAGGCACCAGGTATCCGGAAAAATATTGTATATTAAGGCGCGGATGCACCATGCGCAGCGGTGTGCCGCGACGGTATGCGGTGCATTACCACTTACATAAAGTCGCATACTGTTCTTCTTCTTCATGAGTAATGAGAACCACGTTGACAAATAAAAGTAAGAGGTAGGGCCATGTTGCACTGCAACCGAATTGAGGCACGGCTGGGGAGTTACCTCTTACTCATATGATACCGCCCTAAAGTGATACATGTGCTATCACGGTTCTTGCGGTTTGCGAGTAGCCCGTGGCCCATTGGAGGAGATAAGTAGGATAACGCATTTGTATAACAACTACGCAGATGATTATAGGCGTAGGTAGTCATCAAAATGGACCGATTGGTCGTTTGCACCCCTTTACTATAAAAGAATACAAAGAGAGACCAGCAAAAACAGCTGTCCAGTAGGTGGTTCCGAGCCGTTAGCGAGTGCACTTCTCGTCCGTAGACTGATTTTATTTCCATGTTACCCTCCTAACATTATGTTATTACATCCCTACAACAAAATTGTGAATCTCACGGCTAGCGACATTAAACTTTTATTTTCATATATTAATGTGTGAATGAATAATAGTATTAGATTCTGTTTGCTCCTATTTTATTGCAGTAACCAACCTCTACCTAATCAAACTATTATAAAACTGTGTCATAATTTCTTAGGAGAATGATCTCAAAGAACAAAAGTGTCTGACATACCTAGGTGCACTAGCAGTGGACTGGTACGGGCTGATGATGATTACTTTCATCATTATCACTGAATTTACTTAATTCCCAAGCCATTGCATTCTATAATATTATTTTAGAATGCAACGGCATTGCATACTAATAATTTTAATGCAAATGTTATGTTTCGTTCGTTGCGAGTTTGCATAAAAACTTGCTGAAATGATTGAGATTAAATTTAACACAAACCTGGAGTAAATAAAAAAACCACATCTTATCCTGTAAAAATTAATGGTTAGTTTGGAATACGCATTCCGTGCGCACAATGTTGTCGTGTGGCGATAGATAAATAGTAGCTATGCTGTCGCATTTCCTGCAATTTGTGAGTTTCCGGTGATCCACTGGATAGGAGGAGCGAAGCAACGTCGTACGTCGGTAGTCATGAAAAAGCTCCGACTACTCTTTTTTGGACTTGGTAACAAACGAGAAATTGGATCCTTTCGCGTAAAGTGACATCCTTGGTGTTGCTTTCCGTGCGGTTTGTGAGTAGCCCAATTGGGGTGAGGAGGAAAGGAGAGCAACGCATCGGCGTAGTAATTATGCTGATGGTCATGAAGGCCGGTTCCCGGTAAAGACCCCGAAGCTTCGTTTGCTCCTTTTTACTATAAAAAACCTATATTTTAATAATATTATTGTACTTCGTAGTGATTGTGAGATGTAAATATGTAGTATATAAATTGTAATTTTGATGATCCGGAGCATTACTTGATAAGCTCAACATCAGTGGACTTATCTCTACGTTAGCCGCGACCTAATTACCGTAATGAATTGTGTAACACATTTTTGGCATAGACCTATGGCTATAATCTAAATGATTACAATTTTCAATTATGTTTTTTAATAAAGCTTATGGGCATTTGCCCAGATATTTATCAGAGAGGCCGGATTATGTCCTTCAGTAGACTAACGTCAGCTGAATAGAGTGAGATGAGTATTTTTACAGTAAAAGCCACATTTTGACTCTACTTGCGTAAAAGTATTCATATTTCTTTTTTCAAAAACAAATAATAATGTTGTGATCTACCGGAATGTGGACTACAGCTAAGGAGAAACGAAGAAGATACTTCAATTGTCAAAGGTCGTTTCACACCGAGTTGTCAAAATTGACAAGTTGTCAGTTGACATTTGACAGTAGCCATTCTAGTTTTTTATGTGTGAAAAACATTTCCCATTCAGAAACAATACAGTATTAAAATTTTAAGGCTGTTATTAATTTATTGGTTTTCAAAATGAGTTGTTTCGAAAATATTACTATGCCCAGTTGTGTTTGGTTTGAAAGTGGTGAAAAGCGAAATATAGTAGCTTCTATATTTTCTGGACTTTTGGTATGTATTTTGGTGAATCACGATTAGGAAACAACAAACAAATAATGAGGCTGTACCGTAATGCCTAAACGAAATTCGTTCGTGTTTATGAACAACCCAGAGAACTTTTAAATATCACACGGACATTTTGTTAATTAAGTAATGTATTGCTGACAAAGTAGTCTAATATGTTTAATAAATGATTTAGGAAATTAAAATCTATTTAGATATTGAACTAGGGATAGTTGGTTTAATCGACTTAGGTTGAAATTTAGTAGATCTCGCAGAATACATAATGTAGTTTACTCTAATGATTACATGTTATAAGTCTTAATTGAATGTATCTAGTATTTAATAGATATAATTACTACATAACTATAACTTTTCACTACAGTTTTTCACTGGCTGGTGGTTCATAATTGATGCTGCCTCAATATACCCAGCAGATTTGCCAAATGCGGCACATGTTTGTGGGGTGATGGCCACTCTATCCCTTCTCATGGTGAACTCTGTATCCAATGCACAGGTAAGTTCTCAGACAATGTCTATTACCTTTTTATTAAATGCCCACTTCAAAAGTAAATATACTGCAACATTTAGTGCACAGATGTCTACTGTGTTATCATATCCAAACTATGTCACCACAGTGCCAGCCTTTCATCAATAAAGCTTAACATGTCCTTAGTCCTTAAATCTAGGATATGAATTTGTACAGTTAGGTACCTAAGTACCTAAGTACCTAAGATAATACATAGGAAAAAGAATCATATTTTCTTTCTATATAAATGAAAATCAAATTGATTTAGACGTCTGAACAGTCAGTAATTATAACCTGTGTAAATGTACACACATAGCATAACAGTGGACATAAAAATATTTATTTAACAAGCCAAATAGTAAATACCTATTTTCACATTATGTCTCATATTCACATTTCAGGTCCGTGGGGAAACTTACACTGGTGGCTGCATGGGACCACGAGGTGCTCGACTATGGCTGTTTCTAGGATTTGTTCTTGGCTTTGCCTCACTCATTGCGGCTTGTTGGATTTTGTTTGCTAACTATGTTACTGCTGGTAAGATATTTTATTCATAAAACCTATAATAATAATAAAAGTCTTTATTCAGATATTGTTATTAATTATGTAACATTTTAAACCATGCTTATACAGTAGTCATCTGTGTGCCTTAGGGCAAAGGCCTCCCCCATTCTTCTCCACTCTTCTCTGTCTAATGCCACTCTAGTCCAAGTCCTGCCAGCCATTGCCACTATTTCATCATCCCAATGTTTAAACTGCCTGCCTCCTTCCTTTTGCCATCCGTTTGGGTACCAAGTTGTGATAATTTTGCTCCATTTATCAGGTCCTCTTATGACATGACCTGCTCATTTCCTTTTGAGATGTTTAAGTTTAAATGTGACATCAGCTAATTTTATTTTTTCCTTCAGGTTTTCATTGGTTGTCTTATATAGTCTTTTCTTATTGATGATGCTTCTTTCCATGACTCACTGGTTTAATCTATTACTTTGTGATTTTGTAAGTGCCCAAGTTTAACATCCATAAGTGAAGATTGGAAGGATGCAGGTAATAAACAGTTTTGTCTTAATGTGCATATCTGTTTGACCCGTTTTCATAATTGATTTAAAGGACCAGTACCTTTCCTCCTCTCCAAGCATATACCACAAGTTGTTGAATCTGGGTGGGATATTAATTGACCTAAATATATGTAATCTGTTACATACTCTATATTAATATTGTTTATGGTTAAGGGTTTGGCATTCTTCCCATTGGTCATGGCCTTAATTTTCTGGGTGTTCACTGACAGACCGTCTTCACTGCTAGCTGTTTTTGGTGTTTGGGCACCTCAAGCATTTTCTGTAGTTCCTCTGCGGTGTGCAAAAATGAGTATGTCATCTGTAAATCTTAAATGGGTTAGATATGTTCCGTTGGTGTTAAGACCCATGTGTGTCAAGTCCAGCTTCTTAAAAACCTCTTCCAGCATTGCTGTAACAAAACTTGTTACTAATCTTTATTTATTCAGTATTACTGGAGTGTACTTGAAATTCCTATGCAAAAATATCTGTTACGATTGGGCCTTCGGGTTTGATCAGGTTTGACATACAGCATCTCTTTCAAAGTTTAATTATCTCAGACTTCCCATGTAATGATGTGATTGGATCACTAGGTTTTTGATAGATTATGGTTGTTGTTTGGTGATGCGTGCTTGTGCAATACTGGCATTCACCAAGGCTGTATTCTATTTCTGACTATCGGTATATTTCGGGATGGGTTCGACTATATCTAGTCTCAATTGAATCCCAAACAGACAAATGTTTTCGTTTACCGCCAGGGAGTCACTTATTGTCATGTGACTTTGATTTTAAAAAACTTCTCTGACTGACCCAGACTCCTTGGGCGAAGCGAATTGAACCGCGGAGGCGGGTGTTCCTCGTTCTCCTCTTATATGAAGAGGGCACTAAGGAGCAGAAAGAGGAGCCGCTTTTTGTACCCCTCCTATAAGAAGAGGGGAGGAAAGAGCAAAATTAGACGGCGCTTTTGCTCATGGGGCAAGGGATGAGGATGGGTACCTCACCCCATTGTACACTATCTGTTCAGATGGCATGCTACCTTAGGGGATTGTTTAGCCGTCGAGATGCCCTGATGATTTGTTGTTCCCGGGCACCTCAACAAAGGCCTCACTGGTGACACTCGTAGTGGTTTTTCTGGGCATTCGGCATTTTGATGTTCCGCGAGCCCCACACACCACTGGACCCCCACTCATGGCCAGTGAAGCGCGTAAACGCGTTTCCCCGCGTCAACATTTTTTTTTTTTTTTAATAATAATATATTTTTAATTTTCAGGTAGCACGAAACCTTCCTGGCCCGGAGTGTGTCTTTTTATGCAGAACGCGTTTATATTTGCCGGTTCTTTGGTGTTCAAATTTGGACGCACTGAAGATGTCTGGGGCTAGCCATTCCGTTACATATAACTGAATGTTATATTAACAAAAAAAATATATATGATAACTTAACTTAAGAAAATAAATGTGTATCCTTTTATGAACTAGTGGCTAAATTAAATGGAAGTATTATAGGTATTTGAATACCGAGAACTCAATCAAAATCAGAAAGACTCAGAGATTAATATGAATATTGTTTATGTCTGTCCCCCTATACTGTAAAGAAAAAGATATGAATGTATAATATTAATAGGAATACAGTAAACAAGCGACTCCATGTATAACATTACATTAGAGGCTCAAACTTTCCTCGGGAATATCCATTGTTGAAAGCCGCATGAATATCCGTTCTGCAGATTTTGAAAAAATCGATCACATGCAGACGTGCAGCTTTTGGGGACTTTGTTTTATAATATATCAATATATATATATCAACTATGACCAAACCCGGAATCTTATACAAGACTCAAAAGTATATTAATGGGGGTATGTATTGTGTTTCGTCGTAGAAGGTAGAAAAATAAATGGGACGAAATCTACTCATAAAAGATATTTTATAGCTCCTCGAATCGAATATGGTCAGAAATATTTCTGTACATATCTATGTGGCTGGAGCTAGGGAAGAGGCATAAAAAAATATAAAAAGTCTAAAATAAATAAATAAAACAGCAATTTAATTTATTTATTTATTTTACTCTTACACAACTATCAACTGAACTAATTTGACATCAAAATTTTCAGTAAACGTGATAGATGCGCTGACGCTCGACTAGTAATGAGTATGTAATTATATTTTTAAATTTTCATTGCCTGGTGCCTTTAAAACAAGGCCTTAGGTATTTAACATGGGACGTGGGCCTTGGCTAATATAGTGTGATTTATATTATTGTCCTTTATTCGACAATTCATAAATTATGTAAAAGGCGGGAAAAAAATATGTATCCTAACATTATAGAGTACAGTCTCTGCAAAATCTAATTTAAATTTAGGTATTTGTTTATGATCACATATTGATTTTTCGGATCATAAATACAAAAAAAAAACAATAAATTACTTAATATATTTTCAGGTTATTTACAATATAGGTGCATCGGAGTAAAAAACAGATAACATAAATCTCAAGTTAATTATTATTAGAATTATTTTATTAAATAATATGTCATAAAAATAGCTTTGGTATTGTAACTTATATGTTATCAATAAAAAATTATTAAAAATATAGGTATTGAGGTTTCAATATCAACATATGTATCACTTACATAATTTTCTAAAATATTGTGATAATTTTTTTCGACTTTAGTAATATGGAATTAAGTACATTACGTCATCCAAGTTCGGTATTTACTTCAATTGCTATGTGGTAACTGTTTCCATTGTCATTATTACAATTCATCGGAATAAATATAAAATAATTTTGCCAACGCCAAAAGAATTTGAATTGGAAGTGATAATTCGATAATATTACTGGAAACTCTCGTGAAACTCAAAAAACTAAATATAATCGTTCCCCTCTCCGGCTACGCAACTTCGGCCACCTTGGCCGTCGGGCAGGCAAAGCTCGCCGGCTGCGCAGTAGCCGTTGCGATTTTCACACTCGTTCCTAAGCGCAGGGCAATCATACGGCGCTACGGCAACCCCAAATAGCCTTCTTGAAGTGGTAGCGATAGGTACTTGGCCTTTTAACTGATTTAAATTGTCTACGTATTCAATTTTGAGCCTGAAAAAAGAGTAAATGTATTTATTTTTGTTATGACTATTTAATTTCATTTACAAACTAGGGAAAAGACAATAAAAGTCAAACGGCGGCAAACAAATAAAAAAAGGTGGAATTCGTAAAGTGGATATGAAAAAAACTATACCTAGTTAAGGTATAGTACAAAAAAGTGAAACCGCGGCAAACAAATAAAAAAGATAGAATGTAGTAACTAGGTAAGCAAGAATGTAGTAACTAGGTAAGCAGAAAACTATACTTGGCTAAGGTATAGTTTACTGCTGTAGTTTTCTGCATACCTATCGACTAGATATACAGAAAACTATACATAGCTAAGGTATAGACCTGCATACCTAGTTACTAGCCTACCTTTTTTATTTGTTTACCGCCGTTTGAATTTACTTTGTCTTTTCCCAAATTACATAGTACCAATTACGTACTATATTAGTGTCTCATTTGTTTCTTATCTTAATTTCACGACAAAAGGAAAAACTTTACTCACGTCTTCCAATCGGACCAGTAGAATTGGTTTCCATTGATCGCGAGACCGAACGGATGTTGGCAATTGCTGGCAATAGTTTCCTTCACCAAAGTGTCGATGTCAACGCAGTTGATGCTAAATGAACCAGCGTCAGCATAGCACAGCCGATCTCTAGCCCAGTCGATTGCCAACGAGTTGGGCAGCTTCACGTCCTGTTTATCCAGGAACACTCCTCTCTGCGAGCCGTCCATATTCGCCCATTCGATTTTGGGACCATCTCTGTTCCAGTCGGACCAAAAGATTTTACTGGAAAAAGAAACATTTCATTTATAGGTAATTTAATTTTAAGGTCACAATTTAAAGTAACCGACAAAACTTAATTGTAGGAAGTGCCTTGCTGCAATGCACAGCTGATTTGGACCAACACGACGGTGGAATTACCTATCTGATCTATCGCCTTTTCCATACACCATAGGGTGTGGGGATACACGCGTACACGTATCTTCACGCCAGTTCCTTAATTGGGTAATCAGAGAGGACGGAGTGCCACATGTCACGATCCTTACCTACCTGACTACGGCCGTCCATATACATCCGCATGTGCATCTGCATTGTTCTCCGGCTAATCCTCACCGGTGTTTCTATATTCTATAACTTAGAGATCATGATCCCTTGTGGATCCTAAGAATTTGAACAGACATTAGACTTACCCTCTGCCTGGGTGCACAGCTATTCCCCTTGGGTAGCGAATTCCGTCCCTCCTAAACAGGACCTTTCTCACTTTGGTGTCTATGTTGGCCACCTCTATTGTCAGTTTCTTTGAATCAGTCCAAAATATATTTCTTGCTGACCAGTCAATTGATATGCCCTCTGGCGACTGAACGTCTGGAAAGTGATTAATTTCTTATAGTTAATGTTAAATTAACTACATTACTGTGGTTTGTCCAACTGCTAAAAAAATAAGTACATACCAAATGTTAAAAATTGTTCCACTCCAGAGCCATCATAGGAAGCGCGTTTGATTGTGTTTCCTGACAGATCGCCCCAGTAAATCTTTCCAGAAAGACAGTCGACTTCAATACCCACTGCTATCTGATTACTGCCGCTATGGAGTGGTGTGGCAAACTCCCTGGGGGTCACTTTGAAGGGCACTCGGTATACAGACGCACCATCGCTCGCTACTAAGAAATTGCCCGTTTGCCTTGGATTTAGTTGACAAGAGCTACCATTGCCGTAGTATCCTGAATTACATTCACATTCATAACCATCGCTGGTCTTCAAACAAGATGCACGTTGATCGCACATGTATGGGTTGGTCCTACAACTTACTTCTGCATTACAATTGTATCCATCTCCATTAAATCCTTCACGGCAAACGCACTGATAAGTTGACTCCACTACAGTACAAACGGCATCTGGGTGACAGTCGTTAGTTACATCGCAAGTTCTACCCACAGGGGAACAATTTACAACTCCATGGCCTTCGTATCCTTGATCACATTGGCAGTAGCTTACATTTGCAGTTGTGTCAAATAAGCATGACGCATGCTCTGCACATACAGCCCCATTACAAAGTTGCTTATCGGGTACGCAAGCGTCACTTTCATCTTTGATGAATCCATCTATACATTGGCATACGAGTTCGTTGTGTGCATCCAGGTGACACTCTGCGTTGTATTCGCAGTCGCTGTTGTTCACACAACTGAGGTTGGGCCGGCAGTCGTTCGCATCGCCGTGGTATCCGACGTCGCAAACGCACGTCATTTCACCTGCGCTTGTTTCAATGCACACAGCGCCTGGCCTACATGAGCACGAGGGTCCTGTTTTTTCAAAACAATCATACCCGTCTCCTTCATACCCCTCTGCACAAACGCAATGGCCAGTCTCCGTGTCGCCTGATGTATATTGTTCAGACTCAAATGAACACATAGCATTGGGTGGGCAATGGTCGTCAGCAGAGCAAGTAACTGAAATAAAATAGAAGGGATTTTATAACGATAAAACCGAACACTTAACTCTATACTGGCTATGTACTCTAACTAACGTATAATTAAAATATTTGTCTTCTCTTTTTTACTAACTTGATAACTTGAACACTTATCAACATTCTAAGATATTAACATATTAAAATGCTGATAGATGTTACTTTTCTTGCCTCAAACGCATTATACTTTTCGGCGGTTCTGATGATAATTAACGAAAGGGACGGCTGTATTTTATGAGCGTTCCAATAATTTACAGGTTTATTATAACATATTTATTAATTTATTCTATGTCGTTTAACTACCATTGCTACATTTCATATGAAAATACATTAGTGACATATAAATTAACTATGTAATTCGTATGAAAACTTTTTTTTCTACAAGGTGAAACAGTTTTTTTTTTTTTGAAAATTCATATACATCTAAATTATATGTAGGCATATTGTGTTTCTAAGTGTGACAATAATATAATTCGAATATCTACTTACTTGAAGTATCATTAGTATCTACATTTGGTATCTGTTCATTTACATTGTTTAATTTACATAAATCATTGTTCATCATATCTTTAAACATAGTGTAACCTTCAGGGCAAGAGCACCCTAAAGAATCACAATGGGGTAAGACGTAATTTTCGTTGTATTCCAGTTCTGTTGCCAACGTTGTAGATTTCACTTCTGTCTTTTCTGTATATTCATAGTTTGGTCCCAGATAATCGCTTTCAGTCATGGCTTCCTCGACACAGTCGTAACCGTTACCACTGAAGCCCGCATTACATTGGCAACTGTACGAATCGCTCGCCTCGTCGTACTGACAGTGGCCATAGGGTGAGCAATTATAACATCTGGAAAGTGGCTGACACGTGGCTCCTTCTAAAGCAAAACCGGGATTACATAAACACAATGGTACCTCATCGGGACCACCCTCTTCGCAATAAGAATTAGGTCCACACAACTTGTCTCTGCACCGTGAAACACGTGTACAACTTACTCCATTTCCTTCATAGTTCTCTCGACACCTACATTGGAATCCTCCCTCGTGGTTGTAACAATCGGCATTTGTATCACAGTTGTGAGTGCCTGCTGCGCATTCGTCTATGTCCACGCAGGCATTTGACTTCTCATAATATACATTTGTAAAGCCACTTTGACAAACGCAACTGTATGCATCTCCTTCGGCCACGCAAATGCTGTGAGGAGCGCAAGTATTTCTACCTTCGACACACGGATCTTCCTGTTCGTTTAAAACGACTTTGTTAGTCGTTCCGTATCTGACAATATTTTCTTTACTCTCATATCCTAAGTAATTCTTTACTACCTTTAATGTTACTGGTACCGCGTCATCTTCTGTGAGTGGTGCGAATTTGCACGGAACATACGAAAATGTCTGTGATACTCTCTGTTCGTATCCTTGTAATGTTAACTTATCTATGTACGTACGACTTGACACACTATTAACGATGCCTTGATCGACATTAGTGTACTGTTCTTTGAATTCTGACATTTCTAATTTGACGCCAGGTGGGATGATTGGTATAGTCCCACGAACATCAGCTTCAAATGTGATCTGATCGAAAACGTCATGACCCAAGAATTCTTGATTTATAGTAACTCTATCTCCAGATTCGGGGTAGAAAATGTCAGCTGTGTAGTTAAATACGCCCCCGGTCAATTGGTAACCGTTCCTAGCTGAGTTTACAGGTTTAGCGAACAGCCAACCGATAACACCCCCTAAAACACTTAAAGTTTGTAAACTAGCGCCAAGTGAAGGGGGTGCTTGAGTCAATGCTGTATACGTTCTTCCGTCAGCTATTACAACGTAAGCTTGAACATTGGCATCGTTTAAGTTGACACTATTAATAACCCCGTTCAATTTACCATTGAGTCTGAGGGGTATATTGTTCTTGATGCAAGACTTTCCGTTGCCATAATATCCTTCGTCGCACTGACAACAGATGCCGGCTTGGTAGTCTACGCAATTGGCATGTATGTGACAAACGCTATTGCCACTTTGGGCGCATGTTTTGGTCTCTTCTACCACTTCTACTTCGTATTGGTCGTATTGATCTGGGACACCAATTGTTCCGTCCGTTGGTAATATTCCTACTCTGTAAACGTATCTACCGGGGTCCTGCACGTTCGACCATCTAAAAATACATTGTGATTAATTACTTGGCGCAAGTTGGTAAACCTCATCGATGTAACAATATGTAGTAAATATATGAACACTAACCAAGGATTAATAGCTGTTTTGGTGAAAATCTATTGCAGAGAATTGGTTCAATTATTTTATGAAGCAGCGATGTAATTGTTAAACTTTAAGCACGGGGAGCATTTAATAAAAAAACTGTTTATTGTATTTAAGTAAAATCAAATTTGCAAATATATTTATAAAGAGAATGTTAGCGTATAATTATAATGATTAGCAATATTTAATACTGATTTTAGATTCAATTCAAGACTGGTTTCACGGGTAACTGTTATAATATGAAATGGCTTATCGATACTTAACTCTTAAGTACCACATAAATATTTCATATTATTAATAATAATAGCTATTATTATTATAACGTCGTTCTAGCCGAAATTGGTACATTCTTATATTTCCATGGGACGACAGTCAGACATGACAGGAGAGAAGTAGCGCACAGGATCGACTTAGCGTGATCTTCGAGGCACGGGGTGAAAAACCGCTAACTTCATGACTTCAGACAGTTGTTGGAAATTGAAGAATCCTAAGAACACTTAAGTCCGACCCTGGGCTCGAACCCAGGACCTCACGACTGTAGTTGAACACGCTTACCATTCATAATATATTTTTTTCCGAAACCTGTGAAACACAGTAGTTTATCTGCCAATTAAGTTCTGGTCAACAGAGAATTTAATAGGAACCTGTGAAACCGATTCTTAATCTATTAACTGTAATTACTCACGAAACGATATTTCTCATTTGATGACTGCCGGAACCTCTAAGTGTGAAGAGTCGTCCATCTTCAGCTATGAATCCCGCCTGTGCCTTGGCATCAGGTGAGCTGCCTGGGTTTGTCTCCTTTTGTATCCATTGTATTTCTCTTTCAGGGTACAATAGTTCGACGAAGCTATCCGTGCCGTTACTGATTAGGGCAATTTGAAAACTATTTCTGCGATTTTGTGTTGAATTGGAATATGTGACGTCGATCCAAGTTGCTAAGAACACGCTGGTTGGTACAAAGTCATAATAATCATGGAAATTGTTTTGCACACTTTCTTCTGCCTTCACCAGTATATGGGATTCGTTGGTCTCCCTGAAGTATATGGTGCCGGAATCTGTTGTGTCTATGTTTGCATACAGGGCCGCTATAGATGGGTATGGCAGAGGGAATTCCGCGTTGAGGAACGTCGGAATATTTTCTCTGAACGTAAGGATTCCATAATTGTTTACCTGAAGCAAGTGACAAACAAAAGATTAGGGAGAAATAAAAATGATTGAACAGGGCAATATAGGTGCGTAGTCTTTGTTCCCTTCCACAAGCAACGTGAACGGTTCTCATTTCTCATCGCAATAATAACTTATTTATCACATTATAACGGTCAGATGACTACCGACGGCCATAGACATTCAGAAAGGTTTAACCCTCCGGCGGAAGATTTTGCTGTTTATAAGAAAAGACATTTATTTAAAAATCTCTTTGACAAGTCATCAAAGTGGGGTTAATAAATTCCCAAATAAGATAACTACAAATAGGTATAATTACGTAATAAATGGTCATATATCATTTTGATTCGAAGACCGATGTTTGTGACCCGTTTAAAGATAACCGTATCAAGCGGCGGTACATGCGAGAGGTCTCGGGTCTTGCTTAAACGTTGATAACGATACATTGTTCCGAAAAGCGTTCAAACTTCATTATCTAATTTTACATCACAGCCACTCAAAGCGTAAAAACTTGTGTGGGTAATAAGTAGTGACGTCACATAATGGTTTATCGCTCGTGGGCGACGGACGATACTCAAAAGGTTATGAAACTTTTTTGGAACTTACTCCTCAATAAACGACTTCACGTATGAGAAAATTTAAGGAGTATAAATCCTGTGAGACAGCTACCAGGCGTAACTCTCAATTCCGCGGTTACGTCTCGCTTTCGCTTTAGTACCGTGTTAGAGAAAAATCCAGAAGCTGACATCACTTTTTATTAGGGTTCAGTCCTCAAAGGGTAAAACGGGACCCTATTACTAAGACTCCACTGTCCATCTGTCTGTCACCGGGGTGTATCGTAAGAGCCGTGAAAGCTAGACAGTTGAATTTTTCATGTGCCTTGTATTTCCGTTGTCGCTATAACAACAAATACAAAAAAATGGTACGGAACCCTCGATGTACGAGTCCAGCCCGCGCTTGGCCGGTTTTTTTGCTTCTAAGGAAGCTGAACGTATATTCTTTTTGTCCATCGTTGCATGTGTAGTGCGAAACATACGTATCGAACACATTGTAATAAACTGTTACGCAGCTACAAAATGTACCGGCAAAAAGCCTGTTGATGTATAGATCATTGTAATAAAATACCTCAGTGCCTGTGTTAGAGACTAGACCGTACCTACCCTATACATGTACTGCAGTTTGTTGAAATGAATCTCTTGGTGACGCGTGAGTGAGACAACAGGCAGTGGCGTAACAAGAAGATGGCGAATCGGCAAAAAACTGTCGCACAGGTGGAACATAATATTATTTGCAGCTTGATACATTAAAGCTGCTAGCTATTAGGAGACAATAGAGCCCCATCTCATGAAAATACGACGGGCCTCGAACGCACTGTATGCAACGCCATTATGGCTGAAAAATTTGGGAGACCTCAACTCAGTACACCTTTATTAAGGTTCCCCGAATTGATTTGTCAATGGTAGCCGTGGTTTCGCTAGTAGACGGCCGTTATGAGGGCTGGAAGCCGACACGCCCAACCCAGGACCGATAGTAAAATAGTTAAGGCAATTTTCTTTCTTATTTTCACATAAATTACATGTAGCAGTAGCACTCAGCCTGTCACTGCTCGGCACAGGGCTCCTAATAATTGTGAGTGAATAGAGAGCGATATAATTGCATAAATAATTTATTAACCGAAAACGAACTAGATTTGCAATGCGCAAGCGATAAGTGCAGTGCGACGGAAGTGCACGTGGGTGGAGGGGACAATGGGTCACTGACATCCACAAATAATCCGAATATACACAGACAATATCACTAAATATCATCACCGGGAAGTAAGATATATACTTTATCAGACACTTTATATGAAAATTGTTGCAACAACATAATATGCAAAAAAAATTCTCTCACGCAAATGTATTGAACCGATTCAAATAAAATAGAGCGCTAACATGGATTACATTCCAAAGTCACCAGTGGGATAGATATTGGGGTGCAACAAAAGCGCGTAGACGTAAACTTTTAGTAAGCGACTGACGTCCATAAACACCCGCACAATACGAAGAGAAATGCAGATATGTAGCGTTAAACCAACCCTTAGACTCTCGCAAACCTTATGAAACGGTTTCTAGTGTAGATTTTTAATGACTTAGGAACATTTCCGTATACCCTGGTGGAGTTGTCATCGCGTGCCCGTGGCTCCTCCTACTAGCGGATGAGAAAGAACAGCGCTGTGGTTTAGGGGATAGGGGAGCGATCTTACAGGGTCATGGCTAAGAGTATTTCCAGCGAGAAACAAAAAAGGTACACCTCTGTATGTAAGAGTTAAGAGTACTACTAAAAAACCCCATCCTACACCTGAAAATGATAAATATAAAAATGTGCTAGCAATATTGTAAGATTTAGCTTGTCGGCTAGATTGCGTCTTTCCCAATTCTGACGTTTTTTATTTGAAATTCGAAACTATTCGCATGTCTACAAACATAGGTCCTGTACCTATCCATTTGATGTAAATTTCTGAGGAGTGATGACAATCGATCAGTTTGACCTTGAATTGAGGTCAAAATGATGATTCATCATCTTGTAAATACCATCTAAAAGACAGTTGGTGCACTGTTTTTTAGATCAATCAGACGCGTGTAATTGGTTTAAATCTTTTTGAATCTGGAAGCCGATAAACATCAGACGTATATTTAATATTTATAAATCCTGATATTATCCGCATACAGACAAGACATCATCTGCATCAAAATCGAGTGATATCTGTAGCAGTATGGAATATGGTACAGCCAAGCCTGAAAAGTCTATTAGTACTCCGTTTTCCAGGTTCCCTTGTTTCCTCTATCACATTTAATTATTTTTTTAATAGTATGCAACTTAAATATATCTTTTTAACATGGGGCAAATCAATCGGAGTCTTTTTACGACTACCGACGCCCATGAACATCCGCATATTTAATGTGCCGTTGCATTGCCCTCTTTCCATATGCACTCCATTGGATCACAAACCGCTCGAAAAAAAATGCAACATTAAAAATTTATCACGCGTTTCTTTTTGAATTCTTTATATTTCCTAAATAAATATATATTTTCTTTTATAGAATAGGGGGCAAACGAGCAATCGAAGTCTTATTACGTCTACCGACGCCCATGGACATTTACATAATTACCATGCCGATGCGTTGCCCTCATTCGTCCCCGTCCCCCCCTCCCCAATGTGCCACCGGCTACTCACAAACCGCACGAAACTCGACGCTGAGGATGTCACTTTACGGTGGTATTATGTGAGCGAGAAGTACGTCCCTGGTCGTGCCGGCACAATTCCGTTGCATAGGAGGAGGCATTGCCATGCATAGTGCATGGCATTACATCCTCCAATGCAGCATGGCACTACCTCTTCGGGAACAAAGTAGTAAGAGATAGTGTTACATTGCAAACGGATTGTACCAGGGCGACAGGGGAAGTACCTCTCGCTCACAAGATACGGTAAAGTATCAGCTGCCGGTTTTCGTGCGGTCTAAAGTAACCGGTGGCCTATAGGGATGATGTGAGGAGGTATCGGCAGATGCGGCTGTTAATGTATGTCAGTTATCACTAAATGGCTCAGACTTCTCATTTATGTAGGATAAATGAGAAATCTCATTTGTCCTACTATGCTATAAAAAAGTAGGCATATTCATTACCTTTTACCGGGTCTTTTACCTTAGCCATATTTATTATTTATTGCCGGGCATTTACCTTAGCTATATTCATTATTTATTACCGGTGTTTCTACCTTAGCCATATTTATACGTATTACCGGTGTTTTTACCTTAGCCATACTCATTATATATTACTGGTGTTTTTACCTTAGCTATACTCGTCATTTATTACTGGTGCTTTTACCTTAGCCATATTCATTATTTATTACCGGTGTTTCTACCCTAGCCATATTTATATTTATTACCGGTGTTTTTACCTTAGCTATACTCATTATTTATTACTGGTGTTTTTACCTTAGCCATATCAATTATCTATCAGTAATAGATAATGTTTTTACCCTATTCACATTAAGTATTTATTACCGGTGTTTTTACCTTAGCCATATTCATTATTTATTACCGGGCTTTTACCTTAGCCATAATCATTATTTATTACCGGTGTTTCTAGCTTAGCAATATTCATTAATTATTACCGGTAATGAATAGCTTAGCCATGTTCATTATTTATTACCGGCGTTTTTACCTCAGCCATATTTATTATTTATTATTTATTACCGATGTTTTTAACTTAGCCACGGGAATCATTTACTCAGGGTGCTGAAGTAAAGTGTGTTAGAATAGTTTTTTGTTTCGCTGATAATAGGTGCAGTTACAGCGTGGCACTGTCCTTAATAAGAGGTAGTGGCATGATGTATTACAGCTAAATTGGGTGCCTCTCGCTCACGTGATACTGTCGTAAAATTAAAGCTTCGTGCTCGTGTTTCGTGTGAGTTGTTAGTATCCGGTGGCCCATTAGGGGCTAGAAGGAAAGGAGGACAACGTATTTGCATGACAATTTTGCAGATTTTTGGTAGTCTTCAACAGGCCGACTTCTTGTTAGTTCCCTTAGAATATTTGTGCGCCTTTGCTCGACACGGTGATGAATCCGCGATGAGAATCGCTAAACCCGTAACAAAAACGATCTCTGACTTTAAACCGGCTGTCAGAGACCCTTATTTTTGAATTGGGTCAATCTGTATTGTACTGTGAAAACAAAGCCCAATACATATTTACACTACAATGCGGCTATATTCGACTTTAATTCCATGGCATAAGATGAATTCGGAAAATTAGGATTGAGATACGATGAGAGGTGGAGAGATCGGCTGTAAAGGCATCTGGTACAGACGTACCTACTCTTTATCATGGGAGTATAAACGAGTAATCAGAACCACTTAGTGACAACTCTTAATAATTTTATTTTACAAAGTCATACTAGATTTTGAAGCGGTCCATAAAATACGCCTATCTTTCAAATTTTATACATACAGCACCCATAATCGTCTGTTACATATGCACGAACATATATGTTCTCTGTTCTCTCTGTCGGATATGACGAAACTATAAGGGTACTATTTTTACCATTTGGCAGCAGAACACAAAAACCGGTGAAGACAAAGTAAGAATTGGTAAGAAGTACGACAAAATGCATAAGATATTGTACAAAACAATACAACAGTTTGACATTTTCGGTACTACGTAGTTACTTAATTCTGGATTTGTTTGAAAATACTTACCTCTCTCTATAGGTAGGATGTTAATATACTTTGCGAGTTGCAAACGTTCAATGATATCAAAGTAAGTAATCAAAAAGTTAACTATCATTGTAACACGTTCGTCTCGCAACAAAAAATGTTTGTGTTAAAATTTTGGCGAATATGTAGTAAGCATATTGATAATTAAATTTTATGTTTTTGAAGTTATACTTCTTTTGGCGCGTCAGGGAAATATGATGTGAGTAAACTTTTACGATGCGCGCGTACACCGTAACATGCACTTAGCATTTTAGTTCTTCTCTTGTCACCCCAAAGTATAACTGCTAAACACGGATACAGACACATTTTTTTCTATTGGTGTCGTTTTTTCTAGAATGAGGCGAAAGATAAAAAAAAATAAGAGGCTTTTATCCTGTTACACCAAAGAAGCATAACTTCTAACGCTACACGTATACACACACATTTTTTATATATTTCTTTCACTGCAAATTTTTTTCGATTACAGGTAGGTTACAGTAATTAAGTATTTACAAAGGCAAAAGGCCATTTTTACGAGGAAAATATTCTAGACTGAATTAATATTTCTTTCTAAGTTATTCGATGACTAGAATAAAATCCGAATTTTTCCAATTATGTGTGTACATACCTGCTGTGTATATGCATCTATAGTTTATAACATGTTAAATATCTGTATGCAGCATGCAAGCTGTAAAGATGTGTAATGCTGTACACTGCTGCCACATTTAAACATTGACATTGTTTGATGTAAAATTCCTTGGTGGTAAATGGTGCCCCAAACAGACATTTTCATTCTAACGCAGATCTTCTCTAGAATTTTACTGCAGTCGTGCATATATTACAGTACGAAATTCTATTTGTACCAACTTATTTTGAAAAGAATAAAAACTCACAAAAATAATGTCGTATATCTCCCCGAAGAACGAGATGGGGACATTGAGACGTATCTGCGGGGAGGAAACGTTGGCTCCCCGGGGCAACCGCTGGTCCAGGCCTGGCCCGTGGGGATAGAACTGGTCCCGGGTGATGGCGGTGGCACCCGCCAGTAGCAACAGCACCGCCGCGCCCGTCCACATGTTGATACGATCACTACTGCACTAGCGAGCTCGTGGCAGCATGTCGACTGCGCCACGTGAACAGTGTAGCTACTCACAGAGATGCAAACTTCCGCATTTACGTTTCCAGTACTACCGTGAAAGTTTAACTATAAAACTATTCGAAACTATTTGAATGTTACATATTTAGATCTCGGGTCTTATTCGATTGTTAATTAAATGCACGTCGAGAAGAAATAACCTACTAGAGTAGAAATAGGTTACAATATATAAAGTTGAAATAAGATTGAAAGATCTACGGAACACATAATTTATAAATAATATACATAAAATATTATTATACGTTGTTTTCGAGTCCTTAGTGGCTTTAATTTATTACTAACAATTATTATTAAATGGGCACTGCGTCATATATTTATATACATTAAAATCATTTATGTAACTTTCCCGTTTACGCGTCATTGCAACGGAACGACTGATTTCTGACTCTTATATATTTATTTCCTTTACATATGACTAACATTGTAAATATTCAAAATTTATGTAATAACAATCAAACTTATTTTATTACAAACCACAAAAGATCACTGCAAAAGTATGAATAATAAATAACAAATACTTATAATAACATAACAGTTGTGAAAGCTCTGTCATATCAGTGCCCTGTGTTAAGGGCTATACTGGAGATAAAAGTTTACGAATAAAGCGAAACGATTCAATTCTGCCCTATTTACACGTGTTTAGTTAAAATAGGTTTACGATTGCGTTTAGTTTGGTGGTTTGCTTTAGTTCCTTGTGAGCCAGACTTTCTATGAACTGAACTAAATATAGGTGCAATAACGACATAAAAATTTGAGGCTGTGTGAAAGTAATCTTTATAACAGATATTATTTATAAATATACATGTAAATTTGAATTGTTTGTCTTCTTTGCGATTTATTAGGAGGTACGAACATACACACAAAGTTGAAAGTTAAGTAAATTTAAGTTTTGAAACTTAAGAAAGGGCAGGTAACTTAAAAACTGTAGTAAAGTAAATAAATTCGATGGATTGTTACTATATATAACGTCTCTCATTACATGCCTGTGTAGCAAAATTCAAAGTAAAATGCTTAAAATAAATCTGATTTAGAGATATAACCCATCAATGTATTTCTTCTAAAAAATGTTACTTGTAAAAGTAATAAATGTAATAATATTTTTCATCTTACTAAAACGATTTAACGGTTACAAACGGGCACTGTTTGTCATCGGCTTACTTATATAAGGCGATCCCCGTCCTGTGCATTTGCACGAAAACAAAAAGTTATTCAAAAGTAGGCAATACAACACGCACCAAAATATATACACATCCTCTGATTATAACTATATTATTTGGAGTAAATAAATAATTTTAGTAAGCGTGCGCCATGCTGCATTGCAGCGGACCTGGGAGATACCTCTCGCTCACTTGATAAAGTGACGTGTACCATACACGTCGTGTTTCGTGCGGTTTGTGGGTCGCCGGTGGCCGATTGGCGAATAGGTGGAAAGGATGGAAAAGCATCGGCATTGTAATTGCTGATGTTTATGGGCGTCGGTAGTCGTAGAAGGGCTCCAAGTATTCGTTTGTCTGGTGAACTTACCTCTCTCAATAAAACTTGAAAAAAATCCTGAATATTGGATGATAACTTTACTAAGAGGTAATCGTTCAGGAGTAGGCACCACCTTCCACCATCTGCTCAGCTGCATGACACGTCTGTCAACTATCATACTCAAATATCAGATTAACTAAAGAAAGTTTAGTTTCGAAAACAACACGTGTTTTTATAAAATTTGAAGGTTTTCCTCTATTTCTCCGGGATCCCACCAAATATTGATTGTTGATATCGTGACTACATGAATAATTACATTTTTGGAAAAGATCTAATAGAGGAATTGAGCATAACATTTAATTGAAAAATAAATACCCTACCCGCGTAAACTATGTTTTCAGGTGTCGCTCACGTTATTTAGATCAATCTTCTACTAGCGAATTCCTTATAACTTGATTACCTAAACATATTTTAATTTGTGTTTCCAAATTAAGAATTACAAATGAAATAAGGAAAAGTGATAATAAACATAGTATCTATTGGGCATAGCTTCAGAGGTATCTGGCGTGTGCCCTTTAGTGTAGGTGCCATAAGCCCGTGAACAATTTTTAACATTTCTACAAGGAAAACATAAGACACAAAGATAATGATGTGTTATTTTTAAAGTATAATTACATATGCTAATGACCAGCCTATTATCGTATTTGAACTTCTACCATAATCTTTTTAATAATAATCACTCGCTTTACTACAGATAACATTTATTGTGTAGTGAATTTAGTAATGGGTTTACTTACCCGCCTCATTGTAGGCGGTTAAGTAAACATTGTCTAACACCACCCCGCGGCGTTACCCGCGTAACGGCTCGTATCTATTTTACCGTCTGCATGTAGCTTGCAGCCTCCCTCGTCTGCCTCATGGTCCAGTGGTAAGCATGTTCAACCACAGTCGTGAGGTCCTGTGTTCGAGTCCCGGGTCGGACCAATTTGTTACTGGGATCTTTCAATTCTAATAACAGTCCGAAGTCAGGCAGCTGGCGGTGTTACATCCCTGTGCCTAGGAGAGCACGTCAAGCCGACGTCTTGCACCAGATTTTTCTCATTACGTTTCTCAGGACATAAGCCTCTATCAATGAACGCCAAGGATAATTACTACAAGCAGTCGCATTACGAAATCATTACGGATCGATTACGAAACTTTACAACAATACCAATATACACAATCCACACCTCACAAACGTATGAAACATGTGCACAATATAAAATTATGCACGGTAAAATCTTGACGTTGACTTGGCAAAAAAATATGTGAATGTACAATTACGGAGGACTTACAATAACAGTTCAGTTTTCTATTTTTGTAAATCAATGGATACGAAACTTCATCATCAGCGATGTCCAATCTCATGCCTCATCGGGGCAGAGGTATATTCAACATTAACAATTAATTTTGTCACAATATTGCGAATAGAAAAAGGCAATGGCCTGCCAGGAATGAAACACAATTGTATTATTTAATGAAATGTTTATTTTTAACATATCCACGCAAATCGGAATGCATATTTTGGCAAAGTGCCTCGCTGATAAATTTTGTACGAAGCTCATTATTTTCACTACGCAAGTCACCAAAATAATAAGGCTACACAAATACGTTGACAGTTGTTAAAAACTAACATCGTCGAGGTTAAATCGTAGAACCTTCTCGTAGTGTACACAGTGCATCGGAGGGCGATTGACTCTTCCACTTTCCCTTTGTGCGAGTGGAGGATCCAATTGTTCGCCGGCCAAAGATTCGACCACCAATCTGTGCTTTAGCGCAGAGTCGGAGATGAGTGGCTGGAAGGAGTCCGGCACCAAGGGCGCTTTGTTTTTCTGCTGACTACGGGTTTGGCTCAACCCAAATGAGTTATAACAACAAAATGAATCAAAGCATTAAGAAAAGCTGTCCCCGGGTGGGTTCCCTGAAAGGGGGAATCCCACACTTCTGTCGCAAGTGCGGCTGGAGTCTCCGTATT
>JAFELO010000871.1:51723-65221 GCA_017140195.1 Eumaeus atala
GGAGTGGAGACTCCAGGAGTGGAGACATACGGAGGTATTACGGGGTGGAAACTCTATGTTCATGGCTCAGTGGTAGATATTACGTTGGCCACTCCCGATATAGCGCGCAGATTGAGGGGGAGGAGGGTATAAGAAAGGGTGGAGTACTTCTTGGACCATTGGAACATGTCCGTTCGAGGTTTCTCACACCTCCGTGAGGAATCCAGTAAATCCCTCAACCCGGATGAGTTCACGCGTTGGGCCATAACCAGACTCAATCGGGAACTGGCCGTGAAGGTGGCCATCATTTGCCGCTGATGCAGCCCGTCTTTGGATGAAAGGGGAATAGACGAGTTTACAGACCATTTTTACAGTACTTTTCAGGCAGTGTGCACGGCGGCTATGCCGAGCATGGGGCGTCGACTCCACAGATGTGCTGTCTACTGGTGGCCAGCGGAGATTGCCGAACTCCGAGGCAACTGCAACAGTGCCAGGAAGTCATATACAGTATACGGTTCTCTCCGAGTCCCAGTACGGTTTTCGGGCAAACAGGTCGACCCTCAATGCGCTCCGGCGCTTAATATCGGTGACGGAGGAAGCAAAATGTCAAGGGGAGATAGTGGTTCTGTTCAGTAGTGGCGTGAAAGGATACGTTCAATAGTTACTTCAAAGAATACGCAATATACTTACAAACTTTCGCACTCATAATACTAGTAGGATTTTATATACCAACGCCTGTGATTATGTTCAATTTGCCTTTATATAAGTATAGGTACATTAAAAATATGACAGGCATAGCTTAACGTTTGGTTACTTCTATTTGGCATAAACTGACATGTCCTATGGTGATCTGTATATGCTGATATGGCTGACCAGAGACTAGCGACGCCCATAGTTAACTCGACATGGGTACAGTGAAAGGGTAATGAATCAGGGTTGGACAACACAAATATGTATAACCACACGGACGCACATCTGATACGTAGTAGGCAGGGAGAATCAAGTGCAATGTCACAATACTCACGTAGATCTTCTTACTTCCAAAGATCTACATGTGTTACTGTTGTCATATATACACGATAGATTCGAATTTTTTTATACGAATACATATAAGAAAATTTATATATGTAATACTTTTAGTATAGAAACATATATAATGTCATCCTAGCAGAATTTCGGCCACGGCGGCCATCTCTTTAAAGACTAGGTCCCGTCATTGTCGCATTCCGATGAAATGGGTAGTCCAACACGACCGGAGAGGAATCAGTCGCAGGACCGACGGCTTAACGTGCTCGCCGGGGCACGGGTGTGTAACACCGCCAACTTCCTGACTTCAGACTGTTATAAATTGAAAAATGTCAATAAAAATTTGGTCCGATCCAGGACTTGAACCCAGACCCTAACAATTGTGGTTGAAAATACATATGTATATAAACATCCTTAACCTAGACGGGCGAACCCACTACCTTATTTTATTTTAACTATAGGGGTTCAAATGAGCAATCGGAGCCTTCTACGACTACCGACGCCCAAGAACATCAGCATAATTACTTTGCGTATTCGTTGCCCTCCTTTTCACCTTAAATGGGCCACAGGCTACTCACAAACCGCACGAAACGTGACCCAATTAGATGTCTCCTTATGGCGGTAGCAAATGAGCGAGAGATACCCCCCGGTCGTGCCGCCCCATTCCGCTGCAATACGGCATGACGCTTCCTCTTACTAATGGACTTCTAGCATCACCAACTGCGTTACCAACTCACCCGGCCGATCATCAATAAATAGAATCGGTGCGAGTTATGAGTTATGTCATACAAGAAAAATACAACAATGAAAATACCAGGCCTTTTGCCTTGTCAACACAAAGTCCAGATGTTGCGTTTACTATATCTGTACACGAAAGTGCTATGTTACCTCCACGTTTATCTCTACTGCAATAATTTATATAGAAACATTTGGAAATAAAGATAATAAGATATTGTGGCAACAACACGGTATATATACCAGTGGGCTAAAGGTACCACACAAGTACCACTCAAGATGTATTTTAAGACATTTGCTTTATTCTGCACCATCCTCCTCATTAGGGTAAGTTTTTAAACGTACATGTAGTTGCAGTGTTGGCAATAATATTTAAAAAAATCTGCGATTTATGTATGGATTTTTACTTTACTTTTTATTGGAGTTCTTTTTACATAAACACACACATAAATAAATTCAACCTACGTTCTGATAACGTTTAGACAATGCGATATTATATCTTTTTCGAAGTATAGGGGGGAAACGAGCAATCAGAGCGGCCCTGGAAAAAGTGAGAGTATAGAAAGAATAAAAAATATTTACTGTCTGTCTGTCTGCCCAACTGGGCACCAATACAGCTTGACACTATCTCCTACAAAAATTTCGCCTTGATATAATAATACATGAAAATACTCTTTGTGGGACATAAATATTCCGCAAAAGAAAATTCCTGGAACATGGCTGCCGGTTCTTAGCATTAAATAAATCCTATGTGTAGCACAAAACAGCATATTATGACAGTGTATCTTGTGATTCATAGGCTGTGATATAATCATACTTTAAACTATGCGTTGTCAAAAGTGAATTTTGTTAAAATTTGTATAAAATATTAACATAAAATAATTTGTATAAGATGTACATGCCTGTTTAACAAAGCGCGCAACTATACTGTGTTATGTTTAGTAATATAAAGTTAACATATAAAATAGATGGTATTACGTGCCTTATCTGTCCCTTAATGTTACTAGTAACACAGTAATACGATTTTGAAAGATATTGTGGAATATTTATATTTTCTTATCGATTGGAACGTAATTTCTTTTTGTCGTGATAACGTTTTATGAATCGATAACAGTAATGTTCCATATGGGCGGAGCCTGCGAACGAAAGAGCACAACGAGTACTATTTTATTCCATCGGGGATGCGTTGACAGATCATTTAGAGCACCGACCGACTTACGGGCAACCAGTTTATTGAATGCTGGAAGCTCATGTACGCTACATGTAAGGCTTGAAATGTGGAAAATAAGGGCCCCCGAGCAAACCCTGCCAAAAAAATCTTAATGTTCTTACATATCAGGCCTCACTCATTAACATGAAAATGTTGTTATCATTGGCAATAAAGTTGGGCGGGCGGCCGATGATGATCTGACGTTAATATATAGATAACTATCGGTCGATACCAACCTCTACCTCGCCCTTCCATCTTCGGAAATAACTCCATCCATAGGTATCCTGTTGCATATCTGTTAATATATATATATATATGTACAGATATGCAATCAATATGATATATATATATCGTGTTATTTGGACTTAGCACAAAAATGTCAAAATTTGTACTACCATCGTAATCGTCCTATCCGTCCGAATTCTTATGAAGCAGCTTAGATAATAATAAATATTTATTGCTGGTACAAATGAATTCTTAAACGCTGGCTGCATAACTGTGGGCTACATTTTTTTTTTTTTGAAAAATTCCTTTGCGTATGATTGACTTTAGGTGTGAGTAAAAACGAGGCCAACTGGATTTAAGAATGAGATATAATGTGGTGAATATAGAAATAAAGAGAGTTCCGTTTCCTATATTACTGTAGGCGCAAGAGAGTCAGGTATTTCTCTTTTTCTCTCCTAGTCAGTAACGTTTTGTATAACTAAGAATTTTAATTTTTCACCGGTTTAGTCCAATTTAGTCCAACATCATCTTCGCCTGTTTTTGAGAATCTTACACGCTATGGAAGTAATTATTACGATCTACTTAAAAGTTAAATGTCCCCATAATCAAACCTAGATTCTCCTCTTTTCAGAACACCCTCTGCCAGTGTTACAGACCAGGGTTCATAGAAGCCGCTCCAGTGTCTCCGCTTAACCAAGAGCTGCAACGACGAATACTCGAGCTACCAAAACCTAGCTTCAGCTTGGAATCTGACGCCCTCATCATAAGCGGAGGCGTTGTCGTCAATGGAAGACTACCGTTCGTCGGCGCAGTAGAAGTTGAAGGAGTATTGCCCTCTGTAGGTGAAGGGTCAGTACTATACAGATGTGGTATGGGAGATATCGGCATCATGCAAGAACTGCCTCTTGTGGGCCCGTTTAGATACTGAATTTAGAAATCATAAGTTCTAAGCGGGGAATTCACTAGACCGACATGCCCGCGGGCAAATTTACAGACATGCCCGCGGGCAAATTTACAAACCGGTCAATACAATGTCCAGTCGATTTTGTTACTACAGGTCTGTACAGTACAGAATGTAATGTCTGTACAGAACATTCCCGACGCGGGTGTCTGTCTAGTGAATTTCACGTTAAGTTGCGTTGTTATTGTTAAATAAATGTTTAAGTGTATTATTTGAAACTGTTTTTTTTTTCTTTTTCTGTAAATATTTGAGGTCATTGTTGTGTGGCTTGTTCTTTTCGTAGGTGGACCATCACAGGTTTTATTACCTACTATAATTAGGTTTTACATTAGGAATGCTTACAAACTCTTATAGAAGAAAATATATAATTGAAAAAAAACACTGCTTAGCAACACAAACAAATTTAAAAAAACAATGGTAATACTTAGAAATACCTAAGTCTAAGGGCTATGTAATCGCTGATAAAGCTGTACCTATTATAATAAAGCTGATCAAATTTACACATGTGTGACCTATACCTTTAAGTTATACGCGCAATTACCCGGGAGCTCGCCCTTTTATGGAATGTCTCATATACGTTAAAAACCACATTCAAAAACAATGTTTGCACAAACTGTGCGCTACGGCTTACCCCCTAGGGTGCAGCGAGGCTTTTTCTTTTTTTTCGGTCCTGAACTTATGTGGTAGCGGAGAGAAGCCCTATACAGGTTCATCGATCGCTATGAATGCTCGTCTGGCAACGAAACCTATTCTGGTTGGAGTCGAAAGAATTGCTGACCCCTCCCTCTCCCACAGATGGGAGAGAAGCATCCCGATATGATGGTGTTTGTAACAAAAAATTTAACTATTATTGTAGAGGGGGACCTGGCCAAGAGACTTGCACCAAAATAATCTCAGCAATCGCGCAGTTTGTTATTCCGGTGGCCTACTGGAGCGATGGGATAGAGTGGACAACGCGTCTGTATAACCTACGGTTACGTGGATGCTTATGTGAATCTGTAGAGGATTTAATCTAATCACATAGTTAGCCGCGAAATTTTTACATCCAGGAATAAATTGCCGATGATGATTAAGAAAAGGGAGAAATTGATCAATTTACAGAACACAGACAGCGTTCCTGTAAAGCGTATAAATAAATGTGGATTTAGAATAGAACGTAGTTTTTGAGATTTCGAATAAACTTTCAAGTCAATAGAATAAAGTGCGCAATCAAATTAAAATATTTATTTTTTAAATTCGACTTATGATAAAAGACTAAAGTTAAAAGACACTTGAGTATTTAGGACGGAGCATTGCTCTACAATAGACTGGGGCCCCTGGCTAAACATTAGGCGTAGCAGTAACCCTCGTTCTGATAGCACCACTCGGGCTCCAGGGACTCCGCCTGCACACCCATGCGAACAAAGCGCTCCCTGTGAAATAAAACATGTTATTTGTAAACTTCCAAATCAAGAAACAACAACACATCTTCATGCCAGTTCCTAAATCGAGAAGGCAGAGAGAACTAAATGCCACATACAAGATCCTTACATATCTGCCTTGCCTACTCCACATTTATAACTCTTTTCATACAAGCATCGGTTGCGAAGACTGAGACCACCTGCGGACAGTGCTTCATCCATCTGACCTTGTTGTGTCTGTGTTGGTCTTCTGAACTTAACGTTCAGCATATAAATGTTAAGGAATAGAGGGATCTCAAGAGTATGCGTGGAGGTCTTAGGAGGTTCGCTCGTCATGTGATATCGCTAAAATCGGCTGTTTTTATTTTAAAATTAGTTACTTGTTTCGAGCCGGAATCTATGAGTTGAAAGACCATTAAAACCACAATGTAGATCTATGACTTGCAGGCTCAGATCAGATGTTCCCATAACCAAGGTTGAAAATTTTGACGTGTGTATGTAAAAAAAAACACTTTAAAAACGGAAAAGAAATTCTTGTTGAGCATGGACAACGGGTCCTGATCTGACCTGGTGTGCAGCATCCTGCGCTCGGCTTCGCGCCAGCTGGACAGTGGCTCCGTCCACAGACGCTCGGCGAGCGCGGCGGCGCGCGGCCACAGGCGGGCGTCCAGCGTCGCCGAGTCCGCCTGCTCCGCCCACAGCGTCGCCTCGCCGCCTGAGCACGGTCAGTGTTATCATGACATAACCGACACACATTGTACAGATTTATGCATTAATACATTTAATATTATATTATTCTTGAAAAATTAATAACTAAAATAGTATTTTAAATAAAAGTTAACTCAGTCCTCCCTTGACCATGGCTGCTGCGAAGCATCTGTTATTTCGGGCCTGTACAATAACTACACCGCACTTAAATCCAATTATAATACATAAAAGTATTATTATATTGTTTATTATATTATACAGTAAATTTTATTAAATGAAAATGAAAAATGGTATCTGTACGTATGAATTGTTGACTGCACTTGCTATATCACAACTAACAAAAGTTAAGTTAATTTAAATGCTAAATATGTGTACGTGAGTCTTTGTTGACTTCATCAACAAAAGAATTAATACGAGTGCTAAGTTCTGTGAGTATTCTGAAATGTTAATTACAAGAAAATCTCAACTTAATTATTCGACTTTCCTACTCTTTACCAACAAACCAAAGAACCGACAAATACTTCAAGCGTTAAGTAGATAGGTGAAATAAGTTCTACTCCTAGCCAAATAAGCCTACCTTGAATTAAATATTTTCGTGACTACAACTTTAGGATGGTGTACACATAACTTTACCTACGATAAATGTTTTATAACGTATTAATTATTATGGCTTAATATGCACAGCGCTAACATCGCAAAACACAATACATATTACTTAGCATTATTTACAATCTAGTACACGTATGAATATACGTGTTACATGGTGTTTTAGGTGGCACTAGATAAACATTATATATGCAAAAATTTGTACTCTTGCGACCATCTGTCGAGCATCGGCTGTAGCAAGGAACGTACATACATACGCCCGAAAACATAATATTACGCTTTACGCAGCCGAGTAAATACTGATATGCATTATCAAAACTAAATGCAACATAAAGGGGTGCCAAACTATATCTATACGTTATAAAACTCTGTCTCCAAAAGCTGCCTGTATTTGTGATCGATTTTCTCAAAACCTACCAACGGGATTCTCATGCGGTTTTCACACATACATAGAGCGATTTCCAAGGAATGTTTTAATGTGTAATTTCTTAAGATATCAATTTATTCACGGGCGAAGCCGCGGCGGATTGCTATTTATAATGTAGTACATAATACGTGATGTTACACCAGTGAATGTTCATTGAACATCCGGCGATCACTCACTCGAAAGTGTGTGCAGTACCAACACAAAGCTGAAACTAATGAACTACCTGCTTACTATTACTGAAACTTACCTAGCACTTGGTCGGAGTGCTCGAGCGCCATTAGCTTGGGGCTATTCTCGTACACCTTCTGCCAGCCAATGTATGGCGAACACCAATTGTTTCCTTGAAATTTATAAAAAGTATATCACATTGGTATGTCTAATAGACTTAGTATAGGCAAGTAAATTAAACAAATGTAACATTTCGGTGTAAAACTTCTATGCGTACGCTTGGCTTGGGGAGTAAGCTGGTGAATGCGTGACAAGAGCGTTACGAAAAGGATCTCCCTTTATTGTCACTTACTGTAAATGATAATAGAGAGAGAGAGAGAGAGATAGAGTTTCATGTAAGTTAAGAGGGACATATGCGCTAGTGAAGATTGAACCCAACCATGATTCAAGCCATGTCGTGACGAGGGGGCTCAATAGATTGGGATGAACCCAGGCGCAGTCGATTGAATCGAGGGGGCTGCTCTTTGTGGACTACAAAGAATATTATAGGGAGCGGGGCTAAAGAGCAGGAGGAGGAAGCGCTCTTTGTCCCCCTTTTATAAGAAGAGGGGACAAAAGAACACGAAGAGAAGGCGCTTTGGCGCACGGCCCAAAGGGCGAGGATGTGAAAATGTGTGTGGGAAAATGAGTATTTGTACTTCCGGGGCACCTCACCAAAAGGGCCCTGATGGCATTCGTGGTGGTTTTTCTGGCACCCATGGCCAGTGAGTAAACGCGTTTCCACGAGTAAACAAAAAAAAATATGAAGATAGAAAAAAAAGTTACGCATATAATTCTGTGGGAGCAAAAGAGAGGCGGGAACACACATTTTCTTTCCCACTTTCTCTCATAGCCATTCACCAGTTATTTTCGTATAACTCAAGTTTTACGTCGGTCGTATGATACAAACACATTCGTATTTTTCAAAAACAACTCCAGTGCCGAAGCTATGATAAGGCAAACAATTCGGTCTGTGGATGCGGCCGTCACGTCTGCAAACCTTTTTGTAGTTCAGGTGTTTTTGAGTGTCAACTCAGTAGTCGCTTAGGATTGGTTGATCCTCGCCGAAATGCCATAGGCCGTGGTGTAGGACGTCAGTGCAGATTCAGGCGTACTGCCAGTGTACCAAATATCATTTTCAACCAATATCAAAAATGAAGGATTTTTTATACATACCGCTGCCAACCCAAGCGCCGTAACCGCAATCCAGGTAAAGCGCGTCGTAGTTAGACATGATCAGACGGTAGCCCTTCTCTAGTAGACCTCTGATGGTGGGGTCGGCGCCAGTTGTCCATACCTAAATCCAAAACAGGCAGGCAGATGTAAGTTAATGGTACCCTACTTCCTTACTTGCCGACCTTATTTACTGTCGTAATTAAATTTATGGAGATGTTGTGTGTGCGTCAGTTTGCAAGTTTACACGATCGCGTGCGAGTGTGCTTGTGCGTACGTGTGTGCGTGTGCGTGTGCGTGTGCGTGTACGTGCGTGTGCGTGTGCGTGTGCGTATTCGTGTGCGTATTCGTGTGCGTGTGCGTGTGCGTGTGCGTGTGCGTGTGCGTGTGCGTGTGCGTGTGCGTGTGCGCGTGCGTGTGTGTGTGTGTGATTGACTAAACTCACTTGAATAATGTAGTCGTCCTTGTTCAAGTATTGATCCACGTGACCAACCTCAGTCAGTGTGCTCGTCCACATGATGATGGGCACTTTCTTACCGAAGGCCTGAAAATAATACAAAAGTTTTTAGTAGTATTTTATAATTGATGTTATTTGAATATGTGCATGCCAAAACCTTAGCATAATTTTCGTAGTTTTAGTGATGATTGGGAAGTCCAAAAATACACATAGGTATTGCTCATAACACATAGCAACGACAACACCAGTTCTTTAATGAGGCAGGCAGAGCTACCATTGCATTATGAATAGTTATTGCTCCTTCTTTTTTTCATATTCGCACGCGTCTCTTTTATCTCTTTATCTCTATTTTGTTGCACTATATGAGAGCCAACGAGTAATTGGAGCCTTGTGACGACTACCAACACCCATCGACATCCGCATTACTGTCATATAGCCCTCCTTTCCTCCTCCCTCACCAACCACACGAAACACTTTGCGGCGTCAAGTGAGCGAAAGGTACCTCTGGTCGTGTCGCCCCAATTCAGCTGCAATGCAACTTAGCACTGTCTCCTACTAAATCCTCGCATCAGGAGTGGTGCGATAATGACAGAGTTGTTGATCGAATTTCAGCTACGAAGCCGCCCATACAAGAACAATCTCTATTCCTCCATTCCCCTATCCCGATGGAGAGGCAGTCAAGAGGACCAGAAGTATCCGTCGCAGAACCGGCGCGGATTGATTGATCGGAACCCACCATCTACCTTACTCCAGACTGTTATTAGAAATTGAAAAATCCCGAAAACACTTTTTAGTCCGTCTTACGTGACAGTGTCATCTGTCACCCAGAAGTCTAACGTAGTATTTATTAATTCAGCACCGCGCTGTAAGATGCAGCGCGAGGGCGCGCGTGTCGCCCTTGCCCATGTGACGTATCATAGTGTACACAAGCATTGTACCTGTAGAAATAACCTGAACTATTGATGCACCGTGCCTGGCACGACCCAGCTCGACACACGCGCCGCTCTGAGGGACATAACAGTCCGAACTGCTCACGACCTTCGGCTGGACATGCTCACCACTGTACACTAACACTAGTCAGTCAATTAACTACTTACCTCGTAAACCTTTTCCTGAGCCTTCGTCTGGAAGTAGTTCCAGAGCTTGAGGAAGCTAGCCTCGTCCAACTTCCAGCGGTTTTGGATCATGAACTGCTGGATCTCCTGTGATGAATTCCAGCACTTCTCGCTCACCTCGTCTCCGCCCATGTGGAATATGTCGGGTTTGAAAGCATCTGAGGAAATGTATAGATTTATTCCTACCTTGCCTATTCCTACAAGTATTATAACCTAGCATCGCCCGGCGGTTTCACCTTTGTAACTCCGGTCCTATTAGTCGCAGCGTCATGGTATATAGCGTCCCTCGATAAATGGATTACCATTTCTTGAGATTAGCGTGTTCAAACAAACAAAAGAACTGTGCAGCTTTGTATTATTATATATTGGCACAGATTTAGGTAGACAATGTGGAATAATGATGAAAGTGAAACCTTTTAACTCATAACTAATTATGTGACAAATATACAGACTATTAGGCCAGCGATGGCGAGCACATTTAATGCTACTTCTATCATCTGCTACGCAAGATGCTATTTTACAGATCGGAATACATCTTTCGTCCCAAATTGTTTCAGTATAATGAATATAAAATGTATTTTGTTTGTTACAATCGAGACCCACAGAGTTTGTTTCGCTGATTTAGCTGTGATTGCAACCAAGAGTAGTGTTTTGACTTTTATCAGAAGAATTTAAGATCATTTTATATTCGCTCCACTTGACTGTGATTGAGCTCAGTTTGAAGCGACATGCGTTAGATAGACGTCATCGTTAGAAATGACTCACCTTCCATATCTAGGTAGATGTCCTTCAGATAATCATATAACAGCTCCCTGGTTGGGTTTAGCTGTCCACAAGGTGGCTCTACGCAAAATTTGGCCCATGGCTCAGCCTGGAAAGAAAATGTTATGCAAAACTTTATAAAGAAGGTACAACTTCTGCTGGAGGTTTTTGACGTTGTTTGTGGGTCGGTTTAGCATTTGAGGAGTGAATTCTGCCTGTCTGTATGTAATCGTTTCTCTAATCTTATATAATGTACTTTCTTACGGTTTTCACCAATGACGAGAGCGATTCTTAAAAAAGGTGCTTAATTTGTAAGGTAAGAATCCAGCCGTGTTATTGACGGGCAAACCAGAGGGACGACCGCTAGTAATATAGTAGGAGCCGATAGAAGGATTCAGTTGGGTTAGGCAGCATTCCGGAGGCTTCGTCACATTCTCACGTCGCCTATACTGCAGAGCTCAAAGACCAAAGTCTTCAACCAATGCGTTCGCCCCGTGATGATTTACTGGGCCGAAACATGGCCTCTTAAATTAGGACTGGTCCGCTTTGCGGTAGCTCAACGTATGCTATGTCGAGCAGTGGGCCGATAAGGGCTAATAATGATGCTGATGATGGGTATAGTAGGTGGCTCTCGCTCATATGATACAGTGGCATAATGGCAGCTGTACTGTAACGTCTCGTGCGGTTTTAGTTTCCTATTTCCTAGAGAGCCTATTGCAACAGAAAGAGGAAACGAGGGCATGCATTTGCATATCAATTCTGCGATTGTACTAAAAACTTTATTTTCCTTGTCGTTACCTTAAAGCAGACGGTGAGCCCTGTGTCCTGCCAGCCCTCTCCGACGTGCGCAGGCGCATCGAACTCCGGCATCACGCGAACACCCCGCATCCGACCGAATTCTACAATCTCGCGGATCATATCCTTCGTATACACCTACAATATACAGTTAAATGTGATAATTATAACGATGATATATATGTAGGCATTCGTAATAATAACACATAAAAACAATAGAAATTTTAATAACAAATAACACAATTGCATCTGCAATGAAGTCAGCAAGACACCGGTCATCTTGCAATTCTGCACGTCACTCACATCTCAGTGTTGTATAGTGTTACGAAACTTCCAACTTAAGTCCAAATATGTCTACACTACACCGATTGGACGCCCGGCTGGTGGTAGCATTGCTGTATGTTGCACCAGAGCTCTCACGTTTCGTCCCAGATCATGAATGTTCTTCAATACATTATTAAAAATCTTAAATACCTATATACTACTTCATACATTTATTTAAAATAATAATCATATATGTGGACCTCTTAAACAAGCTCGGAGTCACTCAGCGTGCCATGGAAAGAGCTACGCTTGATATTTCTCTGTTCCGTTCGTTCAAAATTCTGAAACTTCTAAGAGGGCCAGGCCAACCGACATAGCTCAGATAATCAGCAAGCTGAAGTGGCAATGGGCGGATCACATTGCTCGCAGAACCGATAATTGGGGAAGAAAAGTTCTCGAGTGGCGCCCGCACCGGAAGACGGAGTGTGGGACGGCCTCCTACCCGGTGGACTGAAGACTTGCTTAAGGAGGCGGGGAGCCATTAGATGCAAGTGGTTTGTGACCGTAACCTATGGCGCTCTGTAATGGAGGCCTATGTCCAGCAGTGGACGTTCTGACGCTGATAATGTCGATGAAGATATATTTCCGCTGTCTGGACATACATTAACATCAACACAAGTCCTTACGGTACTGAACACAGGGCTAGGCTGACGTGGTGTGATAAGTCCACAGATATTATTCTTCTATCTATTCGGTACTATTGGTAGGTGGCTATTAACTCGTACTGGATGGCAAACTGCGAAAGAAGACTTCTACGTTGATTTGACGTCTGCTAATAACCAGCTTTATCCTTATGCTACTCGACAAACAGGACATAACATCATATATTCAATGCCAGTGGAGACATACACTGCCGGAGGCGACAATTGTCTCTGCCTTATGATCTCGAGGCCAGAAGTTGGAATTTCCAAACCACCGCGATCATATTTCAAGATAATTCCTATAGCCGGGGCAAATAAAGAAGCTAATTTTCTAAACAAAACATATTCCTTAACAATAATATATGCCGATTCTTTTGGAGTGGGCAGAAATAATAAAGTTCCACGATCCTCATGTACTTGTCTTGTTTCATGAAGGCCCATTGCAGGGGCGGAGGAGAGAAGGGCAACGCATATAGTAATTATACGGATATTTAGGGGCGTCGATAGTCAGGGACTGCTCGTTAGCCCCACTATAATAAAAAAGTCATTGTTCCCTTCACCGTCATGATCACCGTGTTTGTACACGACAGTAAGGAAAAGTCTTGACAGCAACGTTTATTTATAGAATAAGGGGGCAAACAAGCAATCGGAGAGTCTTTACGACTATCGACGCCCATGAAAATCCACATAATTAGTATGCCCTCTGACTACCTACTACTCTACTACCCTCCTTTCCCCCCCCCCCCC
>JAFELO010000871.1:65228-84872 GCA_017140195.1 Eumaeus atala
TCCCCCCCCCCCCCCCAAATATTGCTAGTCATTTAGTGAAAGTCAAACTGAAATAAAACTTTACCTTTACAGGACTGTACGCTCCAAGGCGTGACAGGTTCGGTCTTCTACTGGAGATGAACGGGAAGCTCTGGCTGTCTGTTATGTGCCAGTGGAAGGTGTTCAGCTTCACCATCGCCATCGCCTCTGCAGAGAAAAATTGAGCTCACAAATTTAACATTTCTCGTGCGTGTAAAAAGGGGACAGATGGCTCTACCTCCGAATTGCTGAACGCATAATGTCGTAGGGTTTGTTTTGACCATCGGGTCCCGTTGCCTGCAGATCCGGGACCCTCCACTTATAGCGGCTGATGGCTCCCGTAGGGGTTTAGTTGGTATTGCTACCCAATGTCCGAGTCCAACATAGGTCTGGGGGTCTACCCGGGCACCCAGGTATCATGCGTAAATGTATTCCCCTTCGTCACCAAAAAAAAAAAAGGGTTTGTTTTGACTTACGTTCCTAGTCTTAACCGGAAGTCACATGATCATAATCAAATTTTATTTAGAGATTTAGCTGACTAAGTGTGATCCAGCTTTTTAGACAGACTAAAGGGAGCAACGATAAATCGCAGCCATTTACTAACAAAGCTTACCCAGTTTTCCGCCTTCCTTCTACTAATACAGTAGATAATGCATCTGCATTATCTACTGTGAACCGATGTTAGTGGACGCATCTGCGTTGCCCTCCTTCACCACAGCCCCAACGTTACATGTGACACAAGGTTGCAGCTACGTATTGTAAACTGTACACTCTTGGAGTAGTTTGTCATTACTAAGAGTGGTTTGTCAAAAATCAAAACACAAACCTATGGTAGCCTTAATGGATTCGATGGAAAAGTAATTTCTTGCGGTGTCCAGAAGAATTCCTCTGTACGGATATACTGGTTTGTCTATGATGACAACATCTCTGGGAATCTGGAATTAAAGATGGTAAATTGAGTCAACTAGCATCACTGCGCGGTTTCACCGGTTCCATTCTATTTTAGTCGTAGCGTCACGGTATACTGTCTCTTCCTCAATAAATGGACTATTCGACACAAAAATATTTCTTCAATTCGGGCTAATAGTTCCTGAAATTAGCAAGTTCAAACAAATGCGACAACAAACTTTTCAGATTTATATTATTATATACTAATAATATATTTTACACGATTACCAAAATTTAAACAACTTTCAAAATTTACACAATATTTAAAATTTATACAATTTTCAAAATTAATACAATGTTCGTACATTAAACGCTATTTTGTCATTCAATTGCTTGTACTAGTATACCACGTAGTTTTTGGTATAAGAATGTATTTTTGTAACAGCTAATTTAACTATTATCAGCATGGCTAAAATAGCTATGCGCCTTCAGCCTCAGACGGGTGAAAGATCTCGCGCGCGGTAGCCTAGAAATACCTAACCGGTACGGTGTAATTATTTGGGCTAGGCAAGTCGCAAATCGTATGTTGGAATTTGTTAAAGTACGAATAATTATTGTTTATAAAATAAACGAGTAGTCCGTAGAAAAGTATGTTTGTTATTAGACTGGCATAGGTGATCTCAGCTGCAAGCCTACGGAGAGTATATCTACAATGGGGTTTTGGTTGGTATCAAAGTAAACTTTATCCAATGTCGCAAGTACATGATGGCAAATGGGGAAAATGCCACTAGCACAGCGCAATTATTATTGTTGCATTCAATTAACTATTATTCTTGCAAAGTTTTATTATAAAATTCAACTAAGTAAGTACTTCATTTGTTGAGCTTATTTATATTAGATGAGGGGCCCCTTCACATCTGATAAATTTGAAGGTACACTTACGTCCTTGGTGCATGAAACACATCGTATATTATAATATTGTTTGATTATTTGCCTTATTGTATTATTTCCATCTAAATCTATATTTAGTAAAAGACTTTTAAGTTAACAATTAGATAAGCATTAAGAAAATAAATTTATTATATTATCTGTAAGGAAAAAAATATTTTTTATACAGATATTAAGGTCAACACAAAGTCATTGTTAATATTGAAAATAAAAATTACAAACGTGTTTGAATTATATTCTCGATTATACTGCCCGTAAGGAAAAAACATTCAGCAGAGGAAAATAAGGCAGTTATTGTATTTAATGTCTAATCATAGATTAATTTTGGCCATGTGCTTATTGCACTGACCTCAATACTTATAGACTACTGTTACGGTAAATCCTTATTAACGACATTTCAGCCAACAATAACTAAAATATGGTCCAAAGCATATGACCGCTAAGATTGTCAGATCGTAGTTCCCAATAAGGTAATGCTTGAGACGTGCACAATAATGTTCAACTTAGCTTTTTCAGCAATAATATTATCAGCAATCTTACACCAATGTCTTATTTTCAAATGTATGGATAGCTCATTGTCTATGTCTTGTAAAATTACCAACCAATGCAAATATGCTAAGTCAACGATCTCAAAACCGGTAACGGGCCCGCCAGGAGATCATTCACTCCTTTTAAATGTCACGACATTGAGGTCATCCGTGAATATAATGTGAAAATGAACAACACCCAACTTTTTTTGTATATACTTTGTTTTTTGTGTCGTAAAATCATCCAACACGAAAACTAAGACCTTTATGGTAAGTAGGTACTTGCGGTGGACCTAGTATTCGCAAAATTTTAAAACGTAATATACGATACAAGTCCAGAAATAAATCCGAAAATTTGTCAATTACAAAAACCGAAAAAAGAAAACAGTTTTAAACTTACGGTTGTAGCTCATCTCATACATTTACAAAAATACCAATACCCACCGTCAGCGTCTCAAAACCGTCCGTATAGAACATGTACAATTGCTAAATTATACACGTTGTGAAAACAACTTAAAATCATGCGCGCAAAGTTGACTTTGCAAAAAATGTGTTTTTGTACAATCACGTATGCATTAGAATGAAAGTTCCGTATGAAATCATCATAGAAGATCTTGTATTTTTATAAATCACTTATTCATGAACCTAAACAGCTTTATCTTTCGAGGCTTTAAGCAAATTTAGTATTTGGCGGCAAATATCAGCTTGATCCCGTTCCCGTGAATAAGATCCTGTGTTCAGACACCGGAGAGACGGACAAACAAACGGATCTTCAAAAATATACAACACTAGTACATGCCGTTGGTACGGAACTCTCATTGTACGAATCCGGCACGCATCTGGCCGGAAATAATAATCAATCTTACCATTAGATTGTTACGTAAATCGTCGTATATGATCAGCTGTGACAGAGTCTCCAGCCCGTGTCGTATGCCGAAGTAGTTGCTGGCCACTATCGTTGCGTTCACTCTTTCGTTGGCCTCGGGCGATATCTTAAGAGCGTAGCTCTCGTCGAAGTCCAAAGAAAATTCTGGAAACAGTTGTAAAATAGTTGCAATAATGTGAGCGAAGCATATTACGATCGCAGTACGTAACCGCACTAGTGCATCGCATTTGTCGTAATATTGTACAATATCATATATATTTTAGACAATACTGTCAGGGATGTTCTCCAAAGGACACGTGTTTTATTACATACATATTTACACACAACTGAGACGTAAAGATCAAGTTGTAACATTGAATACTACAACGTGCGACGACTGCACTCTCACTAGCAGTAGCATAGATACATACATGCATACATACACTCCAAAACCATTACCATCCTTCTAAGAAAGTCGGGAAAAAATAAAACAAACAAATGATAATATATTTACCTCGCACGTCTGGGTTTTCATTGACCAAGTACACCTGCATCGATTTACCTGCCGCCTTTGGGTTTACATGAGCGGGTATGGACTGGGCTACGACTTTCTTAAACCTCTGAAAGCAAAATTTTCATTCTACATTTATTTTGAATCTGTGCCGAGGGGATATCACTCCCCCCCCCCCCTAAAGCTATAGTAATGGAACCGTTCAGTTTTGTAGGATAGAATATTTTTATATTACTAAATAGGTAATAGTAGATCTGTGCTAAATTTTATCCAAATCTGTTTAGCATGTCTTGCGTGAAACAATTTATTGTATTTATAATATTAGTAGGATGACGCCTGCTACGTCATTTATGTTTTTATTGAATAACAATATGTTTTTTGGAACACGTTATGGGATTTTAAAACTAAAGTAGCTTTTATTTCACATAGGCTATTTTTATTCCAAATTTCATCAAAATGGTTCACCAATCTGAGATGTAAGTGTAAAAATAGAAGCGACACAAATAAAGAATTTTGCATTTTTAATGTTAGCTTGGAACTTGGAATGGAACGTAGGGATTAATGTTGTTAAACTGAGCAGTGGCATTTAGCAAATCTCAGGTCATCATCCTATACTTTAAAAGGCTTCTTAATCACGCACAAAAACACTTTACCGTTTCAGGCCACGATAGTCGTTGACATCAAAGTTTTGTGTTGTGATTGAGAACACGCATGCCAACATAGAAATTATTTTCACGCATACTCAACAATTTAGAGCACGTCACCATAACGTGATAGCACCCAAGCATCAAAAGTAACGGTAAACTTCATACTGTGGACGAAATAGCTACTTTAGGTTACGCGAATGATTACATTTCTTTTATAATTCTACTCATAATCATTCAACATCAGAATTATTCAGTTTTTAGTCACATTCCTTAGTTACATTAGTAGAGCTGTTGTTTTCTAATCTACTGACTAATTGTGACCTATTCGTGACTAATTAGATCCCACATAGATGCAAAATTTCCTAATACATGTTCCGCCAGCGGAAAGGATCTCTTGTCTCCCCTTACTAACAACGTGAACTCTCCCTGTACCACATAACGGCGGTGTATAGACCGTAAACGCATATTAAATGATACTTCATTATCTTGAAGTTAGATTACGTCTCGTAGTAACAGTCTGTACTTTTATAGAATCGCCTCCTGCGGTTTCACCCGCGTAACATGATAAAATTCTATATCTCTTTCACCCCCTATTTTACCCCCTTAGGGTTGAACTTCTAAAAATCCTTTTTTTGTACTCACTTACACTATGAAAGGTACCTCTGTAGCAAATTTCCAGTTTCTAGATACAGTAGTTTCAGCTGTGCTTTGTCTGAGAGTCAATCAATCACAAATAAACTCCATCTCTACGGGACCGACTAGTAATCAACGGAAGAGTTTTATATATCGGTCACTCACCAGCCTAGCAGCCGCCATTAGGTCGTCGCTGCGACCTTGTTTGTCCACATGCACCTCAATTGTGTTCATGTTTATTTTGGACAGGTAAGTGCCCAAGTCTGTGTATCCTGTTGGCTTGGGCCACAGCAATCCTAGAACAAGATATTTTGATTGTTCCACACCATCAGGGGGAGCGATGAAGGACGGGCCAAAACATCCGAACAGCTTAGCAAATACTAATCGACCCTTTTGGCACTTAACATGGATCCATGTAGGCCTATGTCCAGTTCTAGACGAATAAAGGTTTTGTTGGAGGTGGTACATTTTTTTATGCGTAGTACTTTTACGACTGACGATGCCTATGAACATCGGCCTGATTACTAATTCGGTATGTTGCCCTCCTTTTCTCCTCCTCCCCGTCTCTAATGGGCCGCCGGCTACTCACAAACGGCACGAACCGCGACACTGAAGATGTCAGTTACGGCGGTACTATATGAGCGAGAAGTACTGCCCCGGTCGTGCCGGTCTTATTCCATTGCCTACGAGTATGTAGTGTCATGCACTATGCATGGCACTTCACCCTCCTGTGCAACATGGCGCTACCTCTTGCAAAAAGTTCTCGTCTGTCTCCTGATAAATGTTAATGTCATCAAAAATGAAGATTGAAAGAAAAGACCGTGGATTCTTGTCTCAATTATACACTACGACATATCCTGCATAGCTTGTCTCAGTGGCGATGGTCGCCGTATCGGAAACTCAGCTAGGACGGCGCTATGCTGCGAAAACAAACAATTACCATATTCATTGCAGAACATTTTACAGCCCTCCAACGAGAGCGCTGGCTCCGTGAACTTGGGATCATTGCGGATCTTCATACACTTGCCGTTGTCGCACGACCAGCGCCACACCGGCGTGTCATCCTCTGTTCTTACACTGAAAACGCACACATCAATCATGCGGTTGGGAAGACCCTATGAATGATAACTTATTTGTTTAATATTATTGAAAATATCACTGGAATCTGGGCCTGTATCATGCTTGCTAACTGCTCACGATAGTCCATAAGTAGTTCTTATATACAATATATGACATGTTGTTCCTGCCGAAGGCATAATCAAAAACGACATTCAATTCTAAAAATGTATGTCATTTCATAGTCCTGTTCAACTTAAAAGTACAAAATAAATTTTAAATCACTACAATATTTTCAGAATTCGTGAATCAAAATGTCCCGTAGGCCTGATAGGTTTGGTGGACTTGAGGTCATGAACTCGTCACGTGACAATCAGCTGTGGTAATGTAGAAACATAAATTTACGTAATTGTAAACATTTTTCAAATATTTATTTATTAAATTGTTATTGTTACTTGGGCAATATTTGACTATATAATGTATTATATATTCAAGTATTACGCTAAAACAACAAATAAAACGTAAAAAATAAAATATCACGCAAGGAAAGTTACACATAAAACTTGTGCTGTTACCCTAATTCCGACAGTTGGAACATTTTCGGGTAAAATTGGACAGAAGTCGTTGCGTTGGCGACGCGTTCATGCATAAAACATTGTATAAAACGAAGTACACAAACGCTGTATGTCTGTATCAAAATGTACTAAACGGAATTACATGAGGTTTTTATCTATGGATACATCCATTTCCGGGGAAGGTTTAGCGTATTATTTGACCCCAGTTATTAACGGTCAAAGCAGGGGCGAATCGCTAGCGAGAACAGAGAATATAAACGGAACATGGTAACACATTACACAGATAATTATCACTTTTCTGCCACTATCGGCACCGTGAGCGCGCCGTACTCTGCGAGAAAGGATGAGGAGGGGTTAAGTATTAGTGATCCTAAAAATAACTACTCTGTGGTCTGTCCCCTGCCATCGCTAATCCACTTAATTGCGTTAACACTTGCAACAGTACTACTACTGCAGTAGGTCCAAAAAAAAAAAACAAAAAACATGACACCTTTCGAAATTTCGCATTTTCTTTCCTGATTCCTCGCTCTCTTCGCCGGAGTCTGGACCCGCCTGACCCGGAGACGATATCTCGTCATCAAGCACACCCAAACAGTACACGTGACGGTTTGCTACACCCGGCTAACAATTACAGAAGACTTACCACATACCCAAAGTATTTACCGATGCTTTTAAGCTGTTTACCCCACTGGCTGGCCACCAAGAACGCCAAGAAACTGTACGAAACACAACAAACTGAAAATTTTCCATACGATATCCCCATTTTTACCTGCATCACAATGCTGAACATCAGTGTCGTGTGGTTTAGTAATCTATATGAGTGGGTGACCAAGGCTATGTTAGTAATCAATCCGTGGTATGAGAGTTAATATGATAATAAATATATAGGTTTAAAATAAATCTACAGTTGTGCGAAACCTTTTACGAAACCCCTTTTGTTTCGTTTTTTATTACTATGCGATCGAAAATAGTGTAATGACGATGAATATTTTTTCTCCGGACCTGAACTTATGCTGTGGAAGTGAAGAGAAACCCAATACAGCTGCATCGAATTTAACGAGTGGCCGTTGGGCCACTGGGTTCGGGATCGAAAGGGGGACTAATCCTAATCTCTTCCATAGATGGGAGAGATATATTTCCCGATATGAATGAGTGTTAGTAATACCTAATTTAACTATTATTATCGGGGCTAGACAATGACGTCAATGACGTCACGGCGCTGACAGCAACGTTTGGCTTATGGAGAGGATATGACCCAGGGAGGACCTCCAGCATACCCTCTGATGGAGGACAATTCAACTTTCTATAAGATTTTTATATGAGAGAAATTAGCGTGAGCGATTGCAACGCCGAAATATGGCAGTATCAGACGGATACAGAACTTGTAGAGCGTAGACTTCTATGAGAAAAAGCTCATTTTACTACTTCTAGCAGTAATTTAAAGAAAAAGACGTAAGATGTAAGACTAGCTTTTGTAAGACGTAACGCGCTTTATTGCTGACTTTGGTTATGTGCTCTTGGAAGGTTAGAGCGCGATTAAGAGATTCCGAGGTACTCAGAGTTTTCTGTGCCGTAGAGGGTTAAGTGATGCGTCTAGCATAGGTATGCTTTGTGCACCCGATGGCTGCGCCACCGAAGCATATAGAATAATTATTTTTACAGATTTCCTACGAGTCACTCACCAAGCGCAATGACGGCCCACTAGGATGATTTGATGACCTTAAACTTGTGGATAGGACGGAATCGAAAGAAGATTTTACATTAAAAATAATTTTGATACAATTTATTAAATATCAGTTTTTTCACCTTCCAGTGCTTTTTAATTCAATCAGAGTTTGTTTCTTAAAGTATTTTTGACGTGCTAACGTTTTGTTAACTAATATCGCTAGCTGCATCCCCAGAGATACGACATCATAGTAACTTTGCGAATCGGTGGAGCAAACGAGCGAGAACGCGTAACAAGTTCCCTCGTCCAACACCATGCAATGCGTTTACATATAATTGATCTATGAAGAGAACCGTTAAAACATAAAATTATATCGTCCTTAAATCGACATACAGACAGCCAGATTTCTTCTTAAATTTTCGGCATAATAAAGTGCCATGCGGCACTTAGTAATCAACGTTGGGGAGTAATCAGGTTATAATATGGCGAAAATATTTAGGTTCGAAATAAATCGACACATGCTCAAAACCTTTTTCTATTAATGGGCTACGCGACCGGTAACAGCTTGATGATAGATGAAGTATCATCAGTTCAACAAATGACGCAAGTGCACTCGCATAACTGCACTGCGATAAACATCTGTTATAGACGTGGGAAAGTTGAGTTTCATACTAGACATAGGCATTTAGTTGCAACAAGCTATTCATGTTTATGGCAACATTTTTTATAGTTTATAGGCGTAAACGATCACTTGGAGCCATTTGATGACTACCGACGATCATAGACATCCGCATAATTGTTATGCAGACATGTTGCTTTTCTTCCCGGAGATAAGCCAGCAGCATGTGCACAACGAATGAGACTTTGCTGCGGTATCATGTAAGCGAGAGGTGCCTGTACTTCAGTTAATATGTCGACCTCATAAATATAAATTGTTTTTTTCCAATGTTAAGTTATTTTTTATGTTTATTGAAATACTCACGTTATGACTTATTAATTGAAAATGTGGAATATTAGAAAAGGTAACGTTTGCAATGTTAAATGAGGTATATGGAATTAAAATATATTTATTCGAAGTAAACATATTTCAAAGAAAATAAAAATCTTGGCGTTTCATCTCCGACACGCGACTGGAGTCTACTAATTAACAAACATCATTCTAAATGAAAGGTGTGCAAAAGATGTAAGGGATATAAACGGTGTAAAGCGCTACGCTAAACGCAAACGTTTCAGACGACTTAACTATTGTATTTTTATCATACAGCGATTTTAAATTTTCAAGAGAAAAATCTTCAGTTGGCAATGAATATGAAGGTGTTAAGTGATGTCTACTGACACGTTTCAGTAGAGTAGCTACGAGGAGGCGAATGGGCCCTCTGACCACGGCTTCAAACTAAAAAGGCCTGTTGAGCTACTTTAACCTATAAGTACATAAGAGTGGAGGGACAAAATGTAGCATTTGGTCTTGTGTCGCTCCGCTGCCTTATTTCCCACGGAAAAGAAGGGTGAGATTGCGCACATAATGCAATATTGCCTTGCCGCCTTAAATAGGATGTTGTTACAATTTTAATGCAATTTTTCGTAAAATATTTGAGACGATAGTCCGGTTTGGTTAACGTATTATTTTAAGTCCCTAAAACGATATCAACAAATATAAAATAACCGAAATCGTGTGAAACAGCCATCGAGGAATAGAGACGTAACACTTAAACTGCTCGCGTTGCTTAGGTCTTCAAGATGTTCCTAATTTCAGTCGCTTGAAGGTGGTTAGTACATAGTAGTTTAGTTTATTTTATATTAAGAGGCCATGCGCCGCGGGAATAAAAATGACCGTTGACACACAATGGCCCTACATAATACATCGGTGGTGAATAATTTAACTGATAATAATCTAGGACATAACTCGCTGCTTATCATAGCCTGTGCAATGTAAAGCAAATATGAAAACGGAATTTCTATAAAATATATCATAGTAACAAGTAAAGCAACATTGTCATCAAGATATTCATGAGTAAAAGCTTTGTTGTTTTTAAAAAAAACAGTCTACATTCAAAATCTTAAATTTGGTGTATTTTAATGTACATGATATGAAACTTAGACACACAAGTTTAAAATACGTTATGCACATTAGGTACAGTACACACACGTTAGTATATGTGCTGTGTAGTGTGAACATTCGACCAACCATGCAACTAGATACATAATCCACATGAGAAAAAGGCCTCCCCAAATGTGTTTCTTTAACATCGTTTTAATTTCGTCCTTCATATAAGCTATTTAAGGTTTAAATTAAATTAATGCTTAGGACTTTTTCGTTACTCATTAAATTATTGATACATTGTTTGTTTATCTTTATAAGCAATTGTGTATTTAGTTGTATAATAATAATTAATCTTTTTTTTTTATTGGCGCTTTGTTGAAAATCACACTATGATTGAACACTTTGTCGGACGATACTTGTATTGTAAAAAGTTAAAGTGTGTAATATATTACGGTAGTAATCTAGCTCCGTAACATTGACGTGCGAAGCCGAGGCGGAGCGCTATTTAAATAATAATGTTATACTCACTATTGTACTGCTAGTACTAATATCGTAATTTTCACACACGTCCGCAGCCACATGATCCTGTAACAAACAAGGAATTTGCTTATGGAAATAAAACTTCTTTGTGCAAACTTGATTTCGGGAGGAAGCTCATAAATGCGTGACGAGAGCGTTACGAAAATGACCCTAATTAGGAAAATGAAAATTTAAAGGGAAATAGTGAAAGTAGACAGATATAGAGTTACACAGAAGTCGAGATACAGAATATAAGTTAGTGAAGATAGAAAGATAGAGTTACGTTTCGTATATTACTATAGGGACAAAGGAGACAGTTGTGAGCACATGTTTTTCCTTCTCTCTTTCTCATAAAACCAGGTACGTTTCGTATAAGTAGTTCTACTTCGGTCATGTGGTCTAAATCACACACATTTTGTTTATTATTTAATAATTAAGGTTTTACTGAAATGAGTTTTACCGTCAGTTACGTCTGAACTAAAACTGAGCCATGTTAATACAATGTCTATATGTCGCACGATATCTATATGTTAGATATCCGCGTACCACTCCAGCATCAGATATCGCGCGCCGTACGATGAGTCACATGTCATTGAACAACACTAGCCTGAAACAAGCCGAGCGATTCTTGCCGCACTTGATTCTAACGTTCGGACAACCGCGCGTCGCATGTTTCAGAGTACCAGAAGGCAGATTGAAAAGTGAAAAATGACAATCAATTTAGGTTTTAATGAAAGGTAACATATTTTCAGTGAGAGATAGTGCCAAGCTGGAACGCAACTGAATTGCGCCTGCACGGACGGGGAGGCACCTCTCGCTTACAGGATACTCTGTAAAGTACAGTGGAGGGGACAGGGAGAGGGCACCAGATCGGTATGGCACTGCGAATGTCTATGGGCGTCGTTATTACTCTTTATATCGGTATTACACAACAAAAGAAAATAACTTGACAAGCCGGCAAAATGTCATGGCCCCGGCCAGAAGGATTCCAACGATTGCAGGAAGATTGTGACATTCACTGGTTCTTCATCTTCATTTTGTTAGGGAGAGGAACCAAAATGCGTATTTGCCACATGCCTCAACAGTCACACCACTACGTTGTCGTTAACCATACGCAGTAACGATACGAATGAGTATCACTAGTGTGACATGAGCGGCGTAAATGTGACCGAGATATCTTTTGTCTCACCAAGCGTGGCCTCTATACAGGAGCCTTATCTTATAACCTAACACATACACAACCCTCGAGTGCTATAATCTTTTTTAATCTAGTTTGCCGCCAACAAAGAGGATTCGTTTTTAATCAAGTCGTATCAAAAATGTTTTATTCCACGTTCGATTATCTCTTACAGATTAAACAATGTGTTTCTCTACCACAGGGATACTATTGATTTGGTTGTGCTAGAAAATGCATGTACGCACTGTCGTCGGACCTGGGTAGAATCCGATGGGGTGTCTGGGGCTCGCGGATGTACCGACTATCCACTAAAACCCACGATAGGACAAGATAGACCTTCCGACATCGGGTCTGTGCAATGAGGTCAAGTTACCATGCTGACCACAGCTTATCCGCCTCCCTAACTAGTACGAGGGTCCTAGTCAGGGAGGCGGCATAAGCTGTGAGTAACCCCTTTGCCGCGCAATGATACTTGCAAAGTATATTTTAACAATACTTGAGTATGACCCTTTTTATTATCATTTACATTGTGTAATTTACTATTATGAATGTTTATATACTATATACACATGTATGATATATTTATATGACAGAGTATGATGGAATTGACATGCCAATGTACGCAAAAAATAATTGAGAATAAAAATAAACATTATTAATCATCTCAATTTTGACGGCTGTAATGAATAAATTTGAAGGCTGTTCAGAAAACATATTTTTTTTGTTTTGTAGTCACACAAAATCAGCCCGTGGTTTCACCCGTTAGGACTTTCTATATTTATTGATACACGTATTCATAAATTTGTAATCATAAGCTGAGGCTTATGCTTACAAATTCAAAAATGAGGGACTTGCAGACTAAAAAATACATGAAATGTCAATCCCTATTTCACCCCTTGCGTGTAAAGTATCCAGATATACGAGGGCTGATTCATAACTGGCCGAAACGACGAACATAAAAAAAGGATAGGCAAACAAAATTTATTACATTATATTCTATCATCCTTTCGGAAATAGAACGCCAAATTCGAATTTATTCGAACTGATATAATTTGTGGGACCTAGAACTTTCTCTGACGTAAATTTTCTCAACAATGAAAAGAAACGAAATTCGTGCGGTGATAATGTTTTACGTTTTAAAAGGGGAAACAGCAGCCCTTATTATAGTCAAGCTAGACAGTGCTTTTAGGTAATAATGCTTCTGCATTGAGTACAATTCACGTCTGGATAATTCATTTTAAACGTGGGAGACAGAGCTGCGAAGACGCCAACTGGTCTGGCCATACAAATGAAGTCACGAATCCGCACATGATCAAAAGGATTCAAAAACTTGTTTTAAGTGATCGGTGCTTACAGTTGCGGCAGATAGCAGAGATCGTAAACATTTCCTCTGAACGCGTTTTTAACATTTTACATCAACATTTGCGATTGAAAAAGATTAGCGCGCGATGGGTCGTGGTGTCGTTTGCTCACTGTTAACCAAAGCAACGTAGAGTGGACGATTAGTCGGAATGTTTGGCGCTGTTTAAATGTGAGAGTAACGAGTTTTTTGCGCCGTTATGTTACAGTAGATGAAACATGGATACATCATTATACTCCTGAAACAAAAGAACAATCTAAGCAGTGGACTGAGAGTAGAAAACCTTCGCCGAAGAAAGCAAAAGTGGTGTGTCGGCCGGCAAAGTGATGGCGACTTTTTTTTTTTGGGATGCTCAAAGGATTATTTTAGAGGATTACTGGCAAAGAGGAAAAACAATAAACGGAGAATATTATGCAAGCTTGCGACAAAAATTTTGTGAAAAAATCCGAAAGAAACTGCCTCATTTAGCCAAAAAGAAAGTTTTATTCCACCACGACAACGCACCTGTACCCTCGCCAAGGGTTGCAGTTGCCAAACTCCATGAACTGCGGTTTGAATTGTTACCGTATCCCTCCTATTCCCCAGATCTGGCCCCGTGCGACTTCCACTTATTCTCGAATCTCAAGAAATAGTTAGGTGGCCGAAGATTTTCATCAAACGATGAAGTCATTTTCGCCCTAGGCGAGTATTTTGAGGGGTTATAGAAAACATTTTACCGAACTGGTCTAACGGCATTGGAGTAGCACTGGACTAAGTGCATCGAGGTAGAAGTAAAATACGTTGAAAAATAAAATTGTTTTAAATAGATTATTTAGTTTTTCATTGTCGTTTCGAATACTTATCAATCACCCCGTAGTATATACGTATCTAATTTTTGATCAGTAGTAGTAAAACATTAGCGGTAATACCAAAGTTACATGATTCTAACTTAAAAAGTGAGGGACTTCCGTACAAACTTTCAACCGCTTCTTCCCTACCTTAAAGGTTAGATATTCTGAAATGCCTTCCTTAGTAGGATCTACTGAATAAAACGACCCCACTTGCGAAATTTCATGGCCCTAACATCAATAAAAAGTTTCCGCTGGGCGATGATCAGTCAGTTAGTGTGGAAGTAATTACAGAGTAAATACTTTCCATTTCAGTCAATAAACTCAAAACGTCGTAATTAAAACTGCTTGTATCGAATAAAAAAAGTCGACTATTATGACACTAAGTTTGTGTCCGACACTGCTTCACTGCTTTAAAACGGTTGGACCGGTTTGAATGCGATTTTATTTATAATAAATCTGGTTTAATAGCGATTCCAGTAACTTGTACATTTTACTCGTATATTTGAAGTATGATGGGATTGTAATATATATGTATATATATTATTGTACCCGAAAATCCCAAATACGTTTGATAAGCACCAAATCACCAAATGGGAATAGACCATTAGCTTTCTTGGAGTTTTTTTACACACACATTGTTAAATTTCTTTTATTAACCAGCTTATGTCAAATCTAGAAAAAATGGAATTTAGTCCGCTTTAGTTTTACATTATCGTAAACTTTCCCTACTATTTTGTATTATCAATTTGTACCTAGGTTAGACCTTTGCTACCATAGTTTAAAGCCCAAGTTATTACTACTACATACAAGTATTAATTACCTCACCTACTTTTACTACTAGATATTGCGTTGGTAGTCGCAAAAATTTCCTTGGCCTCCACATATTATTTAAAAAAGTAGTAGGTATACAGTTTGGACAAAATGATGACAATGCCGTGTTCCAAACGTATGTATCGATCAGTATAATGTTATTAACAAATAGGCCTCATAAAAGTTTTACAACACAAACTTTATTAAAAATTTATAGATGTGTGCGTGTTTCATATGAGTAAAACTGTTAAGAATGGGTCTTATAATTTTCTAATTATTCTCAGTTACTTGTTCATTTTATTCTAACTAGTAAAGGGATTTAGAGCTTTTTTTTTTTTTGTAAAGGGATTTAAAACGCATATTTCTATAGTAGTTTTTGTTTATAGTTATATATTTATTATATTATGTTTATAGTTATAGCTGGTATTGTAATTTCCTTCCCTTGTCTGTTTTTACATTTACAGCTCCTTACTTCTATCTATGCTTATTAACAAAACTACTAGTAATTTTAGTGTATAATTTATACACGGGCGAAGCTGGAGCGGCTAGCTTGTATAATTATATTTGTGACATGCGAGTAGCAGGATCAGTAGTCGTTCGTCGTAATAGGCTTGTGTTCATCATTGGACCACCACAATCAACGACGGCAAATTTAATTAGAGTAGCATTCTACATTAACTTAGCAGGTCATATACTTAGCACTAAACATCCCTCACCTCGGCTGGCCCTGTAATTTATACATTTGCCATGGGCATTTAAGTTAAACATGAAAGTTTCACTTGCGTTGTGATGATTGCAACAATCATATCGATTATCGACTCGTTAATATTCCATAGGTGTATAGCTGGCCTCTCTCAATGCCAAACCGACACGAACAAAGGAGTAAAATCTCCGATATCCGAAGTGTCGTTGTACTCTATTCGTCTGCATAACAGACGAAAAATTTATAATCTATCTTTATGTACCCGAATCTTTATGTATCAGGAAAAATCCGATGGCACGTTCTGAGGCTTTGTGAAATCCGAAGACAAGGTGAGGACACCATAACTCTGCCATCGGGTCACCTATTCCACTCAGGGAAGGCGACACTCCATCACTTGGCGGCGTGGGATTCCTCGTGAATAACTCCCTCATAGGCAACATAATAAACTCAACACATTCCGATGACGACGTGGAGACAACTTATGAGGATGTCTCAAAGGCCTTACTTCAAGAAGAAGCCCCATAGGAAGTGGACGTGGCAAAGGCCCGATACTGTGACAAGGAACCAGATTTACTTTATTATGGCGGACCGAAAGCATACATTTAGGGATGTCTCCGTGCTCAAAAGGTGTAGAACCGAAAGTGATCACCGATGGTTAGATGCTCTCTGAATACAAACTTTAGTACAGACAGCTTCAATTAGTATAGTCGAAACCCCGACCTGACTTCCGACTAACCATGGTAGGTTCCGAAAAATTCCAGCTGGCATTAAAAAACCGGTTCGAAGCCCTAGATATATCGGAAACTACAATGGAAATTGACGAGGCCATGAGTGGCGTAATTGATTGCATGGGGGAACGATTTTGTAGGGGTAAGTATACGAGCAGGAAAGCTAAACGCTCAGATGAGACGCTTGGACTTATGACTATACTTAGTGATCACTGATTGTTCAGAGACTCTGAATATAGGCTTTCGACGCGAGCGAGTCCGATTAGTATAGTCGACACCCCGACTTAACTTCAGGCTAACCATGGTAGGTTCTGAAAAATTCCAACTGGAATTAAAAAACCGATTCGAAACTAAACTCTCAGATGAGACATTTGGATTTATGCGGAGCACACGAAGATGTTACGTCAAAGCCAATCCGCGAACTAATACGCCGAGACCTTCGCAGCTCAAATACGCAACGAGTTAGCTTTACAGCGATGTCAGGTCGATTGGCGATATGTCGAAGCACTGAGAGCATTGTATGACGATGCGTTTATGACTGTTCTGATCCCGGGGGGGTCAAACAAGGCCAATCCCATTGCATCGAAGAGTGTGACAGGGGGGATGTTATTTCCCCAAAACTGTTCATTAATGCTTTGGAGGACGTCTTTAAAACTTTAAACTGATCAGAATGCAGCATAAATATTAACGGCGAGTACCTTTCACATCATCGTTTCGCCGACGATATCGTTGTGTTGGCCGAATCGTTGGAGAGCCTGCAGGGAATGTTGCACAGCCTAAATGAATCCTCCAAACGTATTGGCCTTAGGATGAACTTGGACAAATCAAAGGTCATGTTCAACGAACACGTTCTCCCCAGGCCAGTCAACGTCGATGGTGCTATTCTCGAAGTCGTAGACGAATACGTCTACCTCGGGCAACCATTGCAATTAGGTATATATAACTTCGAGAAGAAAGCCGATAGAAGGATTCTGTTGGGTTGGACAGCATTCAACAAGCTCCGTCACATTCTCACGTCACCGACATCGCAGAGCTTGAAGACGAGAGTCTCCAACCAATGCGTTCTCCCCGTGATGACCGGTCCGCGAGATTGCGGTGAACGTGCTATGTTGGGTGTGTCTGTGTCCGACAGAATTCGTAACGAAGTCATAAGGCAGAAAATTAAGTATCCGATATCATGCGACGAATAGGCTCGCAGAAGTGTCAATGGACTGGTCACGCACTCAGAAGAACAGATGGCAGATGGGCCAGTAAGGTTCTGGAGTGGAGGTCACGTTTAGGAAAGCGAAGTGTTGGTCGACCGTTCACCAGATGGAAAGACGATCTCTGTACAGTAGCCGATCCGGGATGGATGCGAGTAGCTGGAGATCGGTCGTCTTGGCGTTCATTGAGAGAGGTCTATGTCTAGCAGTGGACCGATAAGGGCTGATAATGATTGTTGCATTATACACGATGGAAAACTGGTTTACTTATATAATATCAGCACACCGGCCAAACTACTGTACCTAGAGACATGAAATTTGCTACAGGGATTCCTTTCATGATACGAGTGAGCACTAAGAAAGGAGTTTTAAAAATTCAACCTCTGAGGGGTGAAGGAAATACGCATATATAGGAAAAACAATTTCTCTACATAATATACACATGTAAATATTTAGTTATTTGCAAATTCTGTTTTTGAATTTTAAAAGGTTTTGTAGGCATCCTTGATAGATATTTTGATTTTAAGTTCCATTGCCCTTGGTTATAAAAAGAACGCCCTGGTAATTTAAGGACAGGTTGCAAAAAAGAATACTCAGGTTACAAATAGGTTACCCAGGTTTTTATGATTTAACACATTCCGATGCTAACGTGATGAATAATGAAATATTAACCTATAGCCTAAAGGTGCAAACGAGCAGTTGAAGTCATGCCATTTTCATTACTACCAACGCCCACAAACATCCGCATAAAGGTACATGTTGATGATGATGTTTTTCTTTCCTCCTTCACCCTTCATGGGCCACCGGAAACTTATAACCGGACCAAAATTAAAGCTGTGGAGCGGAAAACAGCCCCATACAGCTTCAGCAGATGACTGTAAATGCTCGTCAGGTGACTTTACTATATTCGGATTCGAAAGGATCACCGACATCCCACGCTGGATGGGGGGCTTGCAGGACATGTCCCCCATCACGTGGACTGCTGGCATGCTGGCGTCCGCGCACACCGCGCAGCGTGCGGTGGCAGAACACCCACTGCCCTTGTGGCCGGGCTGACCGCAGCGGTAGTACAATGTGATGTGGTCAGTGCCACCGGGGCACGTGCTAGACACGTGCCCCATTCCCAGGCAGCGGAAACAGTGCTTGGAACGTACCACCATAAAGTAGGTGTTCACGCGGCACCACTCTGGCCCGGGTTACAGCCTCCCTTTTGGCCACCGCGGCCGCCAGCCGTTCCACGGTGACTGCGTCGCTCAGACCCGATAGCCTAATATCTGCCTTCTTCTTGGGCTTGCTAACTTCCGCCTCCTCCTCTAGGACCTCCTTCAAACGAGCGGCGAGCATGTCGGCTTTTTGGCCGCTCGTGGAGCCAGGCAATTTAATGAGCCGCGCTCCGGTAGCCGACTGGCGTATCCGGAGCGGACCGACGCCCATCTCCTCCAAATCCACCTCCTTTTCTGCGTTCAGCAATGCCCAAGCATACGACGTGCCTTTATCCGCTGCCTCCGGCCGTAACTTAAGAATAACGGACGAGGAGCGGGGAAGCGCAGACGCCGTCGGCGTGTCCCGACCCTTCGCCGACGGCGCTGGTGCCACCAGATTCTTCGTCGCCTTACAGCAGACGACGTCCGTCCACGCGCCGCCCTCTCCCTGTGAGGGACGCTCTTCCGGCCCTTTATCTGTAGGTGGGGCCTCACCTCTTAAACCAGTTATTTGTTGTCAGCAGCCAGAGGAGGGCGACAAGATGGCGCAGGAGGATGCCTCATCCATTACGTCGGCCATATTGAGTTCACCTTCGCGGACCTCTTTCGTCCTTCTTCAAATTTACGTTATAAAGGCGCTTTCGCCCTAACTCCGCCTTGCACAGCGATGCCAAAGAAGAAAACTACCTCAATATCTCCCTCGATACCCCTTTGGCGACCCCCGCTTGCCCTTGACGA
>JAFELO010000871.1:94328-180378 GCA_017140195.1 Eumaeus atala
ACTGAAAAGCTTAGCACAAGAAATATTGTATATTACACGGCCTACAGACAAGAAGAAAATATTGTTTTATAATGACAAAACAGCTACTCTAGATGTAAGTCATCTAGTTTTTTCTAAATTATCCAAAACAATGAGAGTATAAAAGATTGAAAAATTCCGTATTTAACTCTAAAATTCACTCTGTTTAAAACATAAACAATAATATTTTCACTAAAATAAAAGTGTAAAGTACACTGAACTAAAACATGAATCATAGGATATGATATCACGATATCGTAAATATCGCCCTCATCGTACAAACTTGTCTCTGTCTAGCAACTCAAGTAAAGTATGTCTAGATGAATCTGATGTCAAAGCAGGCACTGACAAGTTAATTCTTTGGCACCTCATTATATTATAAAATTGCTCGTAGAAACTGCAATGCCTTGCATTAGAACTCATTTTATTACTGAAATTGTGTTATTTTGTGAAATAGTAGACATTATAAAATAAAATTTCAAAGATCTGCTGTATATGATGCGGAAAATGGTTTCATTGTATGCAAAACTTTTAGGTTGATGAAGAATTTGTAAAGTTATGGCGAGCTACAGCCGTAGACGCAATGGACGACGCGAAAATAGAGGAGTATCTAGAGAAACAAGGTATTAAATCGATGCAGGACCATGGACCCAGAAAACCTGTAGTACCAAAAAGAAAAAAGGTTTCCCAAAAAAGAAGACAGTTCAAGAAACCTAGGGACAATGAACATTTGGCAGATGTACTTGAAACATATGAAGATAATACATTGACGCAGAAAGGCGTTTCTATAAAATAAAGTGCCATAATTATTTTTTTTACTTACACAGTACCAATAATAGTGACTAGAATGAAATACTAAAAGCTTCTACGCCATGTACTCAGGTTGTACGTTAATTTTATAAACATCATTTTAGTACGCCCAGTCTATTTATTTTATGTCTGCCTACATGTTATGGTTTGTTGTTCTCCTTCACACCGTCCATTAGTGGGGATGGGGTGGTTACTCACAAATCGCACATAACGGCTAGCCGTAATCATTATTTGTAGCAATGTAGCCATCACGTAAGGACGATTCATGCAAGTAAGAGGTACCTCCCATTCGTGTCGGTCTAATTTGGCAGCAATGTAGCATGGCACTACATGTTTTTTATGAGAAAGGGGGCAAACGAGAAGGTGGGAAGAGACTACCGCCGCCCATAAACATCTACAAGACTAGGCGTTTTACAGATGCGTTACCGGCCTTTAAATAATAGTTATGTTTTCTTGAAGACCTCTAGAGGCATCTGGTTTCACAGTACAGTTGTGCGCGATAAAAAGCGGCGGTTAAAGCGCACTGTTGTGGATTTACGGACACCAAGGTGATGGGCGTGTAACTTAATTCTGTCTCGATGTTTGAAGATTTAATTCTGCTGCTGGTATTAAGCCGAACAATTCCTTGGAACACTCCCCACAGAAAGTACGATAAAAGACGCACAGCGAACCGACATTACTCATCATAGGACCAAAGAACCAAGCTATCTGGAAATAACTTGGTCGTCAACGATTCGCTCGCTCTACGTTTTATGCGGTCAAAGAAAACGAGCTGATATTGCGGGGCCCCTCCCTACAGGTGGGAGCCATACTCCATATACGGTCGGACCTGCGCATCGTAATGTTGCAGCCGAATCCAGCCCGATTGAAATACTGCTTCGCCCTATTGAGCACACCCAGCTTCTTTGAGGCTAACTTAGCTTCGTTTTCTTAATTTCGTTACCAAATGACCGTGGATCGGAACGTTACTCGATATGTCCGTATTCCGATACTGGCTGAGGCCGATAGGTAGGTGTCTCGAAAACTAGGAGAAACGACGATAAGGGTGACTTTTTAGTGCTAACTGCGCAAACTTATATCTTATGGGGCTTAAATTGGAATAAATTTAGTCTGCGTCATTCCGAGACTGGATAACAAAGTCCGATACTCGTTTGCGTGTTCCCGGGAAAAGTTGGCAGGGTAGTATATAAAGCATCCCCAGCACTATCATCTGCGTAACTATGAAGGTCACTAATTTGCGGCACGTCATTGATATGCAGAAGAAATAGTGTAGGCGACAGAACACGGCCTTGGGGAACACCCGCGTTGACAAATTTATTGGCGAAGCATGTGCCGTCAACCAACAGTAGGAGAATCGAAGAAGGCGTGACAATACCGGAACCAAATCCGGAGCACATTTTCACAGAACAATCGGAGCGATGCCATTGGGCCCACTACGGCTTATGAATGTCCAGGGGAAGAAGTGCTTTACGCTCTGTCGGAACGCGTATGGACACTATGCCGGATATTATATCCGGCATAGAGTACCGCGAGATAGCAGGCGGACTTCCCCGATGATCCACAAAGGAGTTCGACGCAAAAAGAGAGACTAGAAGTTCGGCTTTCTCTTTTGCGGCATGGGTTAGCGATTCATCACTCCGTTGCAAAGAAAGGAGGGTTGGCTTAGCAAAATTTCCTAAAATAGGCTTAGTGAGGGACCAGAATGCACGAGTTTCTGAAGGAAGGCGACCTAGTCTTTCCCCAATTTTGCATACGTGAACGGACTTTGATTTGACAATAATTTTTTTTAAGGACCTAGAGGCAGAATTATACTCTTTCTTTAGTACTGTGATATTTTCGTCCGGTGTACACGCCGCTGCTGCATACGTTTGGTAACAGTTGTGTGGTTGGTTTTAGGAATCATAAAAAAAACCTCAAACTTCGAACATATTCATGTAATAAGTTCCATAAAATCGTATATTTTACTTTACAGAGGAAGCAATTATTATTAATTAAAAACTAAATTAACTAAAAGAAACTACTACATGTAAGGTTTTACTCACAGTAGATCTCGTGAATTATGTTACTACTAGGTATAGCTCGCGATTGTTTAGGGAGGATAAAAATGTTTTATTTTATTCTATATCTATTTCAAAATTCATATTAATTTGTTCCGTAATTTTTGGCTGAGAAAATAACAAACATACATGTATACATATTTTTTTTTAGGATAGGATGTGAATGCTTCGGCATTGTGCGCCAATTAAGTCCACTAGGGAAAAGAGATAAAACTAGCTTTGATAAAGATAATCATTGACAAGTGGCTTGACGTTTTGGTCAAGTTATTTGCCAATGATTGTCAAAGTCAGTTTTTCCTTCAGCTTGTTTTATTTACAAAACAACCTCAAGAATAAGAACAAGAATAATTTACAAAACAATAAACTTAAATTAAAAAATATAATATCTTGAAATATATAAATTAAGAACATCGCTGTATTATTATGATGGCGCAACCGCAATTGTCTGTCTCCTGGGAAGACCATGTAAAGAACATTAGCCATGGTTTGAGTGCATTACAACAAGTATGTTAGGAATAACATTTTAACTATTAGCTTACTTCAAGTTCTATAATGTGTAGAGATGATATGGGACCCTGTAACATTCAACATTCAATTGAAATACAATAAAGCTATCCGATCCCGTGCAACGTGTGTTAACTGTTCACCACTATCTTGTAATTTTTGCACATATTTGGTAGTAGAAATTATATTTAGAATTGTATTGCAGCGAAACTATGGGAACGTTCACTAAATAGATTACTACTTTTGATTACTTTCTGAAGTGGGTATGTTTTCCATTTTATAATTTTGGGTCTATTTTATATGTTATAGAAGATGTTTTATAATGTTTTTACACAATACTAAAAGTCTATACTATATGTATACATTTACAAAGGATAGCTACATGGGACACATGGCAGGATGCTTGGGACAATTTATCGCCCTAGTGACACAATTATCTTTTCGGTGTATATGTTATGCTAAAAGCTAGAATTTTTATCAAATATTCTGCAATTGCATTCTGGTTGAATGGGCAAATATCAGCAGTTGTTAGTGATGTAGTTGGCCTCAGCCAGTCTAATTTTAATAGCTCAGCACTGAAAAACTGCATGTTTTCCAAAATTTAAATTTAAATTGTTTATGTATACTGCAAATTAATATTTTACCACAGACTAACTAATTTTGTGTTACAATATTGTTAAAAGATTTAACCACTCTGTAGGCGTATCATTATTTAATTCATGATTATGAAGGATTGAAAATTTTATTCTAAAATTGGTCAATAATTTATTTTCCTTGAGTAATTACCTAACTACAACAAAATAATTAGTCATGTCAATTTGGCCGAATAGTTTGTTGATGTTTGGTATTCAGTGTAACAGAATACAGTAACTACCAAATGAGAGGCAAACCAAATACTAACTGAACATTTGTTGCAAGTACACACCCTATTATTGCACCCACATTTGTTATGCTAATAATAAGTTACAATTTGATTGGATACAATTCTATAATGAGTTGTTGCAGTAAAAAGAAATGAAATCAAAAGTAAGGCCATATCACCCTCTTTATGGTGTTAGTGGTATCTTAGTAAAAAAAATTTTTTTTTTTTTTTCAGAATAATGAGTTTGTGGACATGACACTAGCTGCTGATGGGTATTTTGTCAAAGTACACCAGTTGGTAATGGCCATCAGTAGCCCATACATCAAGAACCTTATATCTTCCGCGCCATGCTCTCATCCAGTTATATTTTTAAATGTAAGTTCCTTTCTGAATTAGGTAAGTTAATATCTTGTAGTATTTCTGTCTTTATAATAAAAATCTAACATTATATTTGAAATTAAAAAAAATATATACATGCATTATTTGCAAATATCAACCAGAACCTCGCGGAGAAGATTAAGCTGTTGATCCTGCCCATTATCTCTACCGGCTCGTGATTATACAAAGTTTTTGATTTAACAAGAGGTACTTCCCCAGTCAATTTGGTCGCAACAGTCTCACCAATATTTGGTTATTCATAAGACCATCGTAAATCACTTTTCAGAAAATGTCATATTCAACACTATCATCAATACTGGAATACATATATACGGGAGAGGTGCTAATATCTTTAGAAAATCTTAGTGATCTATTAGAAGCTGCAAAGGAGCTACATATCAAAGGCTTAGAAGATATGGTGAGTGTCTTTATATAAATTTTTTAACAATGTAAACAACAAAATTCAGAATTGCACACGGCAGATATGTATTGTGTTTTTGTAAGAGGTAGTGGCATTTTGCATTGTAGCGCAATTGGGCCGCGACGTCCGAGGGGGTACCTCTCGCTCACTTGATACCGCCATTCGCGTTTCGTGCGGTTTGTGAGTAGCCTGTGGCCCATTGGTAGGGAAGAGGAAAGGAGGACATCGCATTTGCATAACTATTATGCTGACATTTATGGGCGTCTCTCTTCTCTCTCGTCTTTTCACCTATAACATAAAAAAGTAACATATGGAAGCCCATGCATCTGTCAAATGTTGTTGCTCTTATAAATATTTCATTTCCATGTTTTTAAGAAACATTAAAAGCTCTTATATGAATGGGGCCTTAGTAGACCGACATTTATATTCTGCTCTGTTGCGACACCACACCTCATCACGCGCCTGTTTTGCACCGTGCAGATGTTTCAGTCTATAGTCAACAAAATGCTGAGACTGCGTTTGTGCCTTATATTTTACAATATAGTTACTTTATAAAGAGTAAAAGATTTGTATGATGTCTTGCCGTGCAGCACTGCAGCCGAATTGACTCTTGCTCGCATGACAAAGTACGCTGGCGCTTTTCGTGCAGCTTGTGAGGTACCGGCGGCTCATTGGTGGGTAGGATGGAAGGCGGGCAAGACGTCTGCATAATGATCATGCAAATGCCTATAGGCATTAGCAGTTGGTCACCACTGTGCTTCATACTTAACAAAAAAGAAATTATACTTATAATTTGTGTTGAAATTCAGGATATAACAAGATTACTGGCTGATAAAACTCAGAAAGGACATAGTAAGTTTTCAATTCGATCTGAGACATCTGTAGCAGACCAACTGCCGTACCCAGCCGAGCCCGGTCACGACAATGAGATCGAAGATGCGACGGATATAGAACAGAATATGGACATGTGAGTTTAGTGAAAAAGTAAGATTATAGAATTTAATAAGAACTTAAAACGATAATTGATTCGACCAAATCAGTATTCAGTTCAGTTCAGAGATCAGTATGGCAAGTCCGGCTCGCTCTTGCTCGGTTTTTGAAGTTGGTTCAAAAGTATATATTATGTAACATATTAAAGTTTTTGAACCATTACAATAAAACTACTTTCACGGATTTTATCGCGGTTTATTAAATTATTTATGTAGCCCGACGTTTCAGAAGCTTTACAGCAACCATGGTCACGGGTGAACTGACTATGGTTGCTGTCAGGCTTCTGAAACGTCGGGCTATATAAATAATTTAATAAACCGCGATAAAATCCGTATAAGTAGTTTTACCGTAATGACTAACATTCGCGAAAACTTAAGACATCAATAGTTTTTGAATCATTTACACACGTTACGCCGGCTTCCCGACTCGCGACTGTATTTAGAAGTTAAAAAGACAAACCTTTTTGGCTACTAAAGTTGCAATTAACTAAAAGTTTATTGGCTATTCCAACAATGTAACATGTGAACTATGAACGTGCTTGGCCACTAAGCCTACACGTTAATAGTAAATAAATAAAATCGACTCTCTAATATTTTTTTATAACGCTCGCGGTATGGATTTCTTTTTATTATTGTTTTTATTATTGACGAGCCCCGCTCACGTCGCTTACTGTTCTCATTCGCTCTTGCGGACGTTTCAGTTCAGAACTTGCGAGTCGGCGCTGATAAACCATTCTTCTTATTACAATGTCTATTCTTCCAGTAGTCGTACTTGTACGTAGTAGAGGAGAAAAGTTATGCTAAAAATAAAAAAAAATAAACTTTCCAAGTTATTCGCTAAAAATTTGATGATTAAAAAGATTTATTTACAAAGTCATTATTATTTTTGTTTTTTTTATTTTAGAAGCGCGCCCAGCACACACATAGACGATATCAAGCTAACGGAGAAAGGAGATCCACTTCCTATAACGACTGAACAGAATGAGTCAAGTAAGTTAACAGCTTGTTTTTTTTTAGACTACCGGCTCCCATATACATTGGATCCGCACATAATCATCCGCATTACTAGCGGCTATGTAGATGCATTCCCCTCCCTATCTCCACTTCTCCAGGGGGCACAAACCCCAAGATTTAGTTTTTCATTATTTACAGATCTTAACACGCTACAGTACACGGTGTCGAATCAGGGCTCGCTACAAATGATCCTGAACAGATTCGTGTACTACCTCAAGTATACGAACAAGGACCGTTCGCGGCAGTGGCGCTGCGTCGACTACGTCAACTCCATTAAGTGCCCCGCCTACGTCATGACCAGAGACGATATTGTTATACAGAGGTAGGTAATGTGCCTGGCCGAATCTCGGCCACGGTAGTCATATCTATAAATTCTACGACATGGGCGGGGCACTGAACTCCGTCAAGTGCCCCGTCAATGTCATGACCACACACGATATTGTTTCACAGAGGTAGGTAATGTAATAGTGTGCCTTACGGATCTTGGCTACGGTGGTCACATCTGTAGACGCTACGACATGGGCGTGCACTGAACTCCGTCAAGTGCCCCGCCTATGTCATGACCAGAGGCGATATTGTTTTACAGGTAATTTAATAGTGTGCCTTGCCGAATCTCGACTACGGTAGTCAAACCTGTAGAAACTACAACATAGGCTGTTCACTGAAGCTCGTTTAGTGCCCCGCCTCCGTCGTGAACAGAGACTGTGCTCCTACCAGAATATTGCCCGCGGCTATCATACCTATAGACATTAGAAAACTGTACAGGACATATTATACTGCAAAATTATGTTAAACTCCGTCAAGTGCCCCAACTACGTCATGAACAGAGACTGTGCTCCTACCAGAATATTGCCCGCGGCTATCATACCTATACACATTAGAAAACTGTACAGGGCATATTATACTGCAAAATTATGTTAAACTCCGTCAAGTGCCCCAACTACGTCATGAACATTGGCGATATTGTCATCCAGCCAATAAACGTACCTTGTATTTAAAATACGTACACGCAATACCTAGCGATAATTAATACTCCGATACCACCCGTTAATTTTCAAAATTCCGAATAAAAACACTGAGTAGGTACGGACTTACGCCAATTCGACTTACGCTTATAGAGCTAGCACTTATCGCTCATACAAGGGGGTCACAAAAAATTGAGAGACTGTTCTCTATAAATATTTTTTGACCTAAAAACGACTCTAAACTAGCCAAAACTAATTTAAGAAAAAGGTACTGCCATTTCTCCACTCCAGCTTAATCGGGCTGGCGCTCTCTTCCTGCCCCGGTCGTTCCAATGCCAGTTCCCGGCCTGCCCAATTCGGCGTGACATACAGCTTACACTTTCTCAGTGCGAATGTTTATGGGCACCTGTAGTGGCCAAATGGCTCCTATTGCCAGTTTGCTTGCAACACGAAAGCGGTCGTAAATGTAAAATAAATCAATAGAGTTGAATTTGTAAAAGAATCGTATTTCTTAAGTGACATTTAATAAAACAGCGTTGGTTGCAGAATCTCGGCACACCTACACTCGTTTCACGACAAGAGAATACTAAAGAAGTTAAAATCGGGTGCCATTTTCACAGCTTTACACGAAGCTGAGAAAACCGGCGAGAGGATAAAGTCAAAAAATGGTAAAATGGAATAAAATAACGACGAGATGAACTAAACAGTGATGATTGTGACAGATTCAAGTTGGGAGCGGTGCGATCGGCAGTTTTTGCGATCATTGAAGAAACTGATGTCAACAAAAGATAAATGTTGATGTTAACGTCGATGTTGTAGAGAAATTAAAATAATTTTTATATTTATTTGAACTTTTGTATCATTTTTTTTATTCGCCAAATGACAATTATAGCTCAATGGTTTGTAATTATATTAAGAATAATAATTCACTAAGTAGTAATCATGGAAATAAACATGATAGATTGTGTAGGATGGAAACACATTTTGACAACCGGCTGGCTCATGGATGTCACGGATGTTTATATATGTGTTTCTACAATAAAATTCTTAAATATGTAAAGTTTCTTAAATAAAAAAAAATATTGAACATATTTGTTTCCGTTGTCTTCTATGTGGAACACAAGTCCTTACGGTACTTAGCAAGAGAAGAGAGCTGGAATCCAACACTCGAATAGTTGCGTAGCTGGAAGAATGCGGGCCAGTGGTCTCTTTCTTAGGCAGTGCACAGATCGCATTGGCAGCACTCGCATTGTACCTCTCACAAGTTATAACGGGCCATGGCTCCTTCGGCCGTTACTTCTGCCAGGTAGTTCAATGCAAAGCAACGCCATTGTGCCACCTCTGTGACTTTAACATATAATATAACTATTAAACGTAGTGGATCACCAGTCGTGTGTATTTTCGGCAACCCATACAGTTCCGGTAGCTTTGGACAAGAGGATACAATCACACACAGGTTCGCTAATCAGCACATTATTTGGTTGTTAAATCCGCCCAAGGTGGGTTTGGGGTATCCACGAAACTGTCGTACAATCAACAAAAGAATTAATTTAACGCGTATCAGGTGAGCAACGCCTCACATTTGAAGAATTCGCTAATCTCTGGACTCGAGTTGAGGCTGTAATCAAGTCCAGACTGCTCTGCTCACTCTCATCTGATCCATCAGATTTTGAAGTACCGGCCATTTTCTCATTGGCCGTCCACTGGTCTGCCTGAGCCATCCTTTGGGGAAAGGCAAATTTCCGCCCTCAAAAGTTTTCAGCATTCGCAGAGCTTTTGTACTTTGTGGACCAAGTCCTACCTACACACTCTCAAAACCCTATCCACATGGCTCACTTATGTCTCCCCTCCTCAGGTTACTCAACTCGTCGTATATAACGAGGACAACCTGCTTCCGCTCCAATGGAAATTAAAAAGAATTGTCAGCACATTGCTCGGGAAGGATAGAGTCGTACGAGTCGTGAACCTGGACACTGCACAAGGACGTTTCCGAAGGCCTGTGCTCAAGATAGCAATACTGCCTTTGGAGTTTGTTCTAGGCTCAGCCCCCCCCCCCCACACACACAGGATATTCCCGCCAAACCGATAGGTTGGCAGGACGTAGGCGTCACATCACTAGAATGACGAATGACATTTTATTTCCGTCAGCGCACAGACACAGAACTTCTCGTTTCCGAAAGCATTATTTTAATATTCTCATTTTTCATATATAAACATTCAGTAAGATAGCCTCATTGTGTGTGAGGTACAACTTCGTGTTGAATCGCCGAGATCGGCTCAACGTGGGATGCCAGCGTACAGCCCACCACACCAAGCCTCAATAAACCAACTTATCCTATTCACCAATGAAGTGCAGGAACGGGTGGAGGAGAAGAGGTATTTGCTGGGAACAATTGAAAGCAGGGGCGGCAAGACGGTCGGACATTTGATAAGGCATGACACTTTCTGTAATACCATCTTAGGATGAAAGATAAAGAAAGGAAACCGATGTAGAGGAAAAGTGAGACGCATATACAGACCAATTGAAAGAAAATAAAATGTTATGTGGGACTGAAGAGTCTGGCGGAGATAAGAAGAGCTGTATAGACAAGAGCCTCGCCTCCAAATTTGACAGCAATAATAAATAATATAATTGCGACATGTACAATAATCAGCCTTGACTGTAAAAACTGTCATAGAGCAAGCGGATCATATGCATCTGGTGTGGACCTATTAAGAAACGTCAACAACAGAGGTCTGAACTCTTAACTAATATCGACAACGACCTTGTAAGAAATAATGCTGTGTTTATGGACCTACATTTTTTTATAAATTATAATTGCATTTATAAACCACGATTAGATCATCTCATGTGGGATTCGAGGCGTAGACACATACGAAAACCCTGCAAGTACATCAGGCTGCACTATGGAGAGCGTCTAGTATTTGTCAGCAGCAAGGACACCTGGGTGGGTATCCTTGCTGTCATTGCCTTGTTCCCATAAAATATGATTAGTACGTGCCACAGTAAACACAAACTGATCTAAGTCTTAACGATACTATAGTTTCAGGTTCCCAGCCTGGCACCTTGTCCCGAAAGAGCGCCGCTCTCCTTTGCCCTAGTCTAAGATGATATAAATGTACACTAATATTATTAACCATTAACATGCGACAACCCTAACAAGTCTATCAGCAATTTCCTTATTCCGTAGTTTGGTAGTAAGTTGACTTAACTTTCGTATGATGTGTTGTGGAAGACAGATGCATTCAATTTCTATGTATCAATTATTACTTTTAGTATCACAATAATGTATACGTAAGTGTTATTATTTTAACATTTTTTTAAAACTAATCTATGCATCGATTGACCTCTAATCTGTCACGGATTAGTTTTTGGTTTACATTTCAAGGCTACTTCATACTACTATGCCACCGGGCATTGGCAAATATCTGATATTTTCTATCAAGCGAAACAAGCCGCACGGAAGACGACAAAATTGGCTCTGGGTCCTAACCAGTGTCGAATTAACCATACAGCAAAAGTATCAATTCGACTTTAAAGGAATGTCTACATAGCCTACTAAGGTAAGTGACATTGATACAAGTATATTTATAAAGAGAACAAAATCAAAAACTCCTCAATATAATTCGCGGTAACTTTACCCGGCCTTATATTGTACTAGATGTGTCACTTGGCGCCGGTAGGTGTGTGAGTGAAATGTTTCCTTCGTTCTATTGCCCCGGTTTTGATGCAAACAGGAATGTTCAAAGCCTCTATTCCTACACAAAGTATTAAGTCTCTTCGCCTGTCTCGAAGTTCTCGTCTTGTTCTCATGTAATTATTTTTCATAATTTTTAAAATGAATTTATAATTATGTACCGTAACTAGGCGTGTAATTATGTAGGTTAGGTAGGTAACTTAACCTACGCAATTTACCGACAGTCAATTATGATTATAAACATTTTCTCATCATCTTCCACACAAATACACCATGATAACATGACAATACACAATGGAAATACGATTTACCTCACGCGCTCTAAATCTAAGTTCCAACACCTTCTTTCGTTTTTTCATCGATTTGAACACTAACGTGGTATTGTAGCCGAATTAGGTCAACACGACCTGGGAGGTACCTCTCGTTCACATGATGCCTATCGCCCCAAAGTGCATACCCGCATAGCCATGCATGCGCGTGCGGCTTGTGAATTTCCGGTAGCCCATTATACTTTATAGGTACGTGCTTATCATCGTGTAAATTTCGTTTTTTGACCCGCGACCCTGACTGTGTGATTTACGTATACTGTCTGCCTAAGATACACTACACAACGTGCTCAAAGCCATACTCACACTCAGGAGGCTAAATTAGAATTCGGTCCACTGAAGCTCTGATGGGGTCGCGTTGATCTTGTCGCTCATGACACTACATGAGCACTGAAACATATCAAATTGATGTCTTCAGGTTACATGCGTTAGGTACTCATCACAATAAATCTAATTGTGCGGATTTTATGTACATTTTTTTTTTTTTTATTATTTAACTAGCCCGACGTTGCTTTTACGTTTGCGACATTTACAAACAGGCACAAGCACCAGGATCACGGGCGGACTGAGGACGGGCCGTGGTTGTAGTAAAGCTACTAAAACGTCGTACTAGCTAAATAAATAAATAAACCGCGATAAAATCCGTATAAGTAGTTTTACTGTAACATGCATATCATACATAGTATATAGTAGCAGGAGATCGGCCGTCTTGGCGTTCATTAAAAGAGGACTATGTCCAGCAGTGGACCGACAGGGGCTGATAATGATGATTATGATGATGCATATCATGTTGAGAATGAGAACGATATCTTAAGTAAAATTATTCTCAATAGCATTATGACCGAGGCCACGCAGCCTAGATAATGTTCCTTGTAAATCCAGTGCAATTTCTACAAAACCCTTTCTTTGTATTGTTGTTTACCATAATGATTTATTAATATTCATGCAAATGGCATTTTTCACGATAGATCGATAGAAGAAACAAACCACTATCTACTTCTAGTAGGCATTGAACTGTTTAGTTGATTTCTCGTTAGAAATGAATTTTGTCAATACTTTGTTTAAAAGGAAACCGGCTAAGCGCGAGTCGGCCTCGAGCACCGAGGGGAGGTACGAGCATTGTAATGGTCCGCCCGTCTTTACTCCTGTATGTATGTCAAACCCTTTTTCTCGTGAACGCGAAAACCGATCAAAGCTAAAATTTACATCTTATACCAAAGTTTACAACGTCCTAAAGCCCTGAAAAAATCATACTAATATATCAATTTAATCAAAAGAAAAATATGAACACAAACGGGATGTTGTTGTTTTATGGCATCGTGCGAAAACTAAAAAATTTGGCGAGAAGCAAAAACTTGCAATGTAGGAAGGAATAAATTCGAAAATTTGTAAATTAAAAGTATATGTCAAAACACGTGTGTATAATTATTACATAAATATATAAAAAATGTAAGGAGGACAGACATACAGAAAGAGCGACGGGCGGACAGACCTCTAAAAAGATACAATGTTCGAACCTTGCGTTGGTACGGAACCCCCGGTGACTTCGACTCGCACTTGGCCGGGCTTTTTTCAATAGTTCTTTTTTATAGAATAGGGGGCAAGTGAGTAATCGGAGCCTTTTTTATGACTACCGACGCCCATAAACCCACATAGTTACTATGCCGAAGCGTTGCCCTCCTTTCTCCCCTGTGAGAGCCGGTTGCACGTTGGAGGGGGGGGGGGGCATCTGCTACTCACAAACCGCTACTCTCCGGTCCTGCCGACCCAATTCCGTTGCATTGGAGGATGTAGTGTCTTGCACTATACATGGCACTAACTCCTATGCAGCATGGCACTACCAAGAGGTAGTTCCATGCTGATTAAAATAGAGACCAGATTAGGAAGACCTAATCTGGTTTAAATTTTAATCAGTTTTAGTCCATATCTAAATGGAGCAGTCACTCATCCGATCAACTCAGAGTGTAATCCGAAGTGAAATGCTTCAGTTAAGTGTTTGTTAACCAATGCTACAATCAGATTTTTGTATTTAAACACAATTTTACAATATTTATCTACATAGCATAGATCTGTCTTCAAATAGACGTAGTCGATTAGGTCTTTTGTATTACAAGTTATTCAGACGACACATCATTTCACTTGTCTAATGCACATATAACATTATTTATTTCTATTCTTGCGATATAAATGTCGCCTTAACACTGATTCTCAGTTAAATATAGTAGTTGAGTGTCGACGTCCTTTGAACTCGCACGCCAAGTCTGTTAACATGCGACCAAGTTTAGTGATATTGAGTGCAGTGCTAGCCACAATCGACGGATATAGGATACTCTGCCTTTTGCCATATCCCGGGAAGAGTCATCACATGGTCTTCGAGCCACTACTTCTGGAGTTGCAACGGCGTGGTCACCATCTAACTGTGGTGTCATTCTTTCCGCAGCCAAGTCGTGATAATCGAAGGGACGTCAGCCTGATCGGGCTGGCGCCTCTCCAGGTCGAGTCTATAGATCTGCGACACCTCGCGCCCACGTTTCATATGCAATTTCTAGACCACATCCCAATAGTAACATACTTGGCTAAATCCAATCTTAAACTTTGTGAGAATATTTTAAACTCGAACGTGTTTCAAGAGTTCGTTAAAGGGAATGGATTATACGATGTGATATTAGTTGAACATTTCAACAGTGATTGTATGATGGGCGTGATACACAACTACGATGTGCCTTCAGTCGGCCTGATGTCTTCGGCGCTCCTGCCCTGGAGTTTCTCGAGAGTTGGCGCTTCCGACAATCCCTCCTACGTCCCAGGTATGACGTTGTCAGTAACAGACCGAATGAACTTCTACGAAAGGGCTGTGAATACCTTTGTATTGTTCTTTTACATATGTTGGTACGAGATTGAGATTCGATGGAAGGAACAGAAGCTGTTAGAAGATAAATTTGGAAACCTCCCAGCGTTGGAGGAGATAGCAAAGAATACCAGTGTCGTGTTGGTAAACACGCACCACTCGTGGAACGGTGTGAGAGCGCTGCCTCCGAGTGTTGTGGAGGTTGGAGGGCTACATCTGCACAACAAAACTGTTAGTCGCCTACCTCCGGTTAGTATATTTTGCTTTTTTATCACGGTGAAACCATGTACCTATTGGAAGCACCTGCCCAAACTTTAAAAGCTGGCGTTCATTGTGCCGCTCACCGACGGAAATATGTGTAATCTGTGATAGAATTCTACCCAAATATCATTAACTTACCTAAGGAGATACTGTACCAACGCAAGTAGGCTAAGATCGAGGCAGCGTAAGCTCAGAACTCAGAAGTTAATTCACACACTAGAGACTTGTTCTCAAATATACAATATATTTAGTACTTAACAGAATAGTAGATTAATATAGGAATTTTCGGATTCCCACTCCCTTGGCAAGGGGACCCGGTCACCTCGGTCAAGATAATAATAGTTACTTTAGCTAATCTTAAATAACTATCGGGATCATCCATCCCATCTGAAGGAACGGAGGAGGGTATATCTCCTTATCGACCACAATCTCACCTAGACCGTCGCCCGACGTGTCCCTCAGTCACTGATTAAGCTGCACTGGCCACTTCCATCTTCATGGAGCCCTCAGAAAGAAAAAAAATGCTTTACCATAAATGTGATGTAACATAGGAAATGCTTTACCATAAATGTGATGTAAAAACCGCATGCGGTGGTTCAGACATGTAGAAACCATGGCTGATGAAAGGTTACTAAAACAGATATACAATCTGAATCTGAAAGTACCGGGGAAGATCAAGACTGATATACCACGATCAGATTGATCGGGTGCTGTTCGAAGGTGGTCTCGAACGTCAATCAATGCAGGTATATTGGCACCGTGTTATGTGGAATCCCTTCGCTCTGCCTACCCCATAAGGGAACCAGTGTGAAGAGGTGTTGTTGTTGTTATGTAACATACACTAAGTAAGGAACGATACTTATTCAATGACCGTCCAATTGCCGCCCATTAACCAATTTATATAAGTGACCAAGAAGTCACTGCGACAACACTCGTGCCTGCCTGGCTTCCTCTATCATTAACATCAGGGGTTCGCAAATTCGTCGTAACACTATAGCCAGGGCCGCAAATCTCTATGATTGACTCCGAAAATGAAATATCAATTATTCAAATATAATCCATCATCGTATATGTAATTTATATATATTTAATTCAGCGTTGCACTACCTGAAGTGCAGTGAGCTGGTTCAACTGGAAGGTGCCTCTCGCTCGCATACAAGCGTAAGTGTGACAGCAATGCTGGCGCGTCCCGTGCGGTTTGTAAGTTTCCGGTGGTTTATGGGAAGGAAAGAGGGCAACACGTTCACATAACAATTTTGGGAATATTTATGGGCATAGGTAGTCAGCAATTATCCTCTTATCCAAAGGAATTGGGTCGGCACGGCCGGGGAGGTGTCTCTCGCTCACATACTACCGCCGTAAAGTGACACCTTCAGTGTCGCGTTTCGTGCGGTTTGTGAGTAGCCGGTGGCCCATTGGGAGGGGGCAAAGAATGGCAAGGCATCGACATAGTAATTATGTGGATGTTCATGGCGTTGGTAGTCGTAAAATGCTCCGATTGTTCGTTTGCCTCTATTCTATAAAAAAACAAAAGATTCCGACTGCTCGTTTATCCCCCTATAATACTCACCTACCATCCTGGCTAAAGCTCTTGTCTTCTACTGTAGTAGTAAAAGCACTTGGGATGGAGATGTTCTACCGATGGTCACCTACACTTACTCTATTCACCAATTAGGGGTTGAATTTCTAAAAGTCATTTCTTATTGCTTACTGGCATCACGAAAGGAACCCCTGTGCCAAATTTCAAGTTTCTAGGCACAGTAGTTTTGGCTGTGTGTTGTCTCTCAGTCAGTCAATCAGTCACTCGGTAACGTAAGAGTTTTATATATTGTGTATACAAATAAACACAATATGATGCACCTATCTATATTAATTAAATTTATTGGATGTTACGGTAAGGCTTAAGAAACTATTTAAGGCTCGCATTATGGAAAAAATGATAATTGCTTCAGGCAATATTGTCGCCTGAAACAGTAATGTAACGCTTTACCGCGCTCAGTAACTTACGACTCTTCCCTTTCACCCGAATGATTTTGATGATTTCAAATAAAACGGTGGACTGCGAAATACGTCCAGATCAGTGTTTTATAGCAACGAAATCAAATATAATGTGTTCTTTGGTTATATTCTAATACGTCTTATCTTCTTCTTATATAATACAACGTCTCCAAAAGGTGTCTGTATGTGATCCATTTTTTTTCCTCTATAAAATAAATCTACTGAACGGAATTTCATACGGTTTATACCTATGGATAATGCGATTCCCTCGGAAGGTTTTAGTGTGTAATCTACTCACGGGCGAAGACGGGGCGGATCGCTAATTTTTTAATTCGAATAAATCATTAATATGCAATGACAAAATAAACAACTACAAGAAATCTAGAAATGCATTAATAAATCATGTCCTTTCATACGTGGCCATGACAATTAAGGGCAAGGCAACACATACTTTACTGGCTTCGACGATGTTGACCTACGCTTAAACCGTGGTTACTGTCGGTAATTAGGAGCATAATTATTAATTATCTAAAACCGGCTAAGTGCGTGCCAGGCCGTGCGCAGTGTCGAGTCCCGTTGTTATCACAAGAGCGAGTCGGATCCGTTGACTGAGCGTTCCGTGCAGTGCTCTATCTAAAAGACCAACATAACTACGTAATTTGACTTCCCATACAATTTGTTTTTCAGACTTCCATACTAAAAGTTGTTTTCGCGTAAATAGATTTCAATTTTATTTTATTTTTTGCTTTGACGTACTTTAAAGTCAAATAAGCCTAACAAGTTTTATTTAATTATTTGATTAGCCTGACGTTTCAGACCCTCTACAGCAACCCTGCATGGTTACGGATGGACTGTGCCCTGGCCTATCTAATGATATCCCACACGATGGGAAATACAAAAAAAATCAAACCCATTGTATATAATATACGGGTGGTCTTTTCTTTTATAGAATAGGAGGGCAAACAAGACAACGACTACCGACGCCCATGAACATCCCCATAATTACTATGCCGATTAATCTCAATAGATCGCTGCCATAGCTGAAATTCGTCTAGAAGTAATTCTACTATTTATTGTATACCTACCGTATGGTGTGGTATGATATATCTTTTTAATACCCTGTGGTCCGTGCGTATTTGCTTACCGCGAAAATATTTGCTATTCTTATTGCGAATAAAAATACAGCTCGTAAATAACTAGTAGGTAACAAATACAATTAAAATTACCTACTTACGTGTACAATCAGATTAATTCCCAGCATCCGATGAAGATGTATGATTTGCATACTGTTTCCAACCGGTGATATATGTAATTGCATTTTTATCGTGTTTTGTGCTAAGTTACCTCATACTCACTCCGAACAACATTTGTTGCATTCCTTCGCCATAAATTGTAAGAGCGAAGCCCATAAATAAAAGGCACCTTTCGCAGTAATAAAAGTTAAATTGATGGGTTGAAGGAATGCTACGCATCTGCATATGTGGATGTTTATGGGCGGCGGTAGTCACCAAATGCCTCCAATTACTATTTTGTCTTCCTATGCTAAAAAAAACAAAAACCCACAGGTCTCGGGGCATAGACATATAAATTATTTTTTTTATTAATCTCACTGTAATGTAATATGTAACTACCTAGTGTATGTCATTATTCAGGGGCGTAGCTGATATCGGAACATATGCACTGAGTTACTTACCCCTTTGCTTCTTTTTTTTCTGATACAGCTCATCGGATCTATCGAACACTTTTGTCTTCTGGTTTAGGGAGATGATTGGGGGACAGATCTCCTCTTTTCCCGCAGATGGAAGAAGATGTACTTGATTGTTTTGTGGGCTTACTCTAAGGGAGTCTCTCTGTCTCGCTTTCTCTCGACTATTTTTGGAACCGACAAAGGGGCACGTGGTCCCTCTCCCCACGCTAGTGGGACGGTGCGCGCACGATGCCGTTTATGATATACGGAAACGTGAATAAGAATAATTGAACTCGTTTATAGTATGGTTTGTCAGAAGAGGCCTCCTCACCCCTCCCCTTCTAGCGGGCGGGGTATGATTTGCGCTACAAATGAGCAAAAGCCATGATCATGATTTAAAGCCTAGAATAGCCTAAATGGTTTTCTTTCCTTATATATACTAAATTATTTTTCTTATTTTTCATCTAATTCTGTACTGTTATAATTGTACTCTTTCCGATTACAATTTTTTTTTCTTTTACTTAAACTGGGTATTTTTTTCTATTTACACAAAAGCAGTTACAGCGAAATTCATAATTTAGGAACAGTGTTGTACAACACATATTTAACAAAACTAACTGCAGTTCAATTTATATATTTATCTTGTATTTTCTAGAGTTTACATCAGTGGGCCCAAGAATCATCTGACAATGGTTTCATCATAATGAGCTTTGGATCCTTGGTGAAAGGCTCTACATTGCCACACGAGCAGCTGGAGGCGATCATCGACGTCTTCACGAGGCTGCCACAGAGAATTATAATGAAGTGGGAGACTGATGTCCCAGACCTACCAGAAAATGTCGTGATCGTACGTTGGCTGCCCCAATTTGATTTACTAAGTAAGTAGTTTTGATGTTCGCATTTGCTGATGAAAAAAATACCTATGAATAGCATTTATTTTCCTCAATACAAACTGCTTTTACAATAATTAAAAGAAAAAAATCCCGATTGTTTGCAAATAAAGCACTGCATTTGAAGGATTTTGTAGCAGCTATCATAGAAATCTCAAGTATCTTAAACTAACGCTAAAACCAGTTTTTGGTTTGGAGATTTTATTTAATTGTATGACCCCATTTATAATCTCGTAATAATACCTTATCGTTAGGCTATCCACTGCAGAATAAGGGCAAATTTCAGTGGCGGAAGAAACTAGGTCGTTTGAGGGGCGCGCGGTCAATCCATCGATAGGGGCCCATCTCTCATAAACTTAACTAACAAATGTTTTATCTGTGGGCACTGGTGTGCGGCCAGGGTACCCTTGGGCCGGTACACGTGACACATTGCCGACTAGTCACCCTATTCTTACGCCACTGTCCTCATTTAATAACCGCCAAGACAGTAAATCAATCTGATATCGCTCATCCCGTGCGGATCAATTCACACTGTCTCATCGTGAACTAAAATATTTGTTTTTAGACCATCCAAATTGTGTAGCATTTATAACACATGGTGGACTGTTGAGTCTGACCGAAGCAGTGTCGACCGGTGTGCCGGTTCTTGCGATGCCGATACTGGGCGACCAGTTCGGGAACGCTGCACACGCTCAGCGGGCCGGGTTCGGTGAAGTGTTGGAGTTACTTCAGTTCAATGAAAAATTATTCGAAGCGAAACTCAAGAAAGTATTGACAACAGAGTAAGTATGCTCAATACGAACTCGTGCCTTTTAGGTCTTGTGATCTAATCTTTGTTATAGTTATCGTATAAATAGTGTTAATAACTATTATAATGTGAAATACCTTTAAGTACGAGTACGCCTTTTGCGTTCCCTCCAATTTGCCATCGGAAATTTACATATCCTTGAAACAAGAGAGCATAGCCGTCAGTATGTGGCGGTATCTTGTGAGTAAGAGGTGCCTTCTCGGTCAACTCAGCCGCCATGCAGATCTGACTAGACTGCACGGCTTTTTTTTTGTAACTCGATTTATGTCTTCAACAGAACACGTCTAAAGGCGAAACTGGTGAGCGACATGTGGAAAGATCGTCCCGCAGACCCCATGGACACGGCGGTCTATCACATAGAGCGAACAGCCCGTTACCAAGGTTTGCACATGTCCAGTGAAGCGCGGCGCCTCAACAGAATACAACTTGCGTTGCTCGATGTATACGCTCTCTTCCTGTGTGCCTTAATTTTGATCTGTTTTACTGTTTGGTATTTGTTAGGGAAAGTTTGTATAAAACATAAGATTAGTTATAATAAAATTAAATAAAAATACGTTTTAACATATTGCTCCTTGTAAGCAGAAGTTTAAGGCAAAGGAGACTTTGCTGTGATGTAGCGAAATTAGGCCGGCACTACCGGGGTGGAAGAGTTTTCGGCCCCATATTGCCGTGAAGAGACAGTTTAGCTGTCACGATTAGACCGGTTTCGTTTCGTGTTTCCGGTTGCCCATAAGTTGAAAAGGAATACATCGCATCCCTAATATATAAGACACAAGTCTTGGCTAGTCAGGCCAACGGAGCAATAGCGCCTCCAACCAGTAGTGGGTCCTACTAACTCTGAATTTTTTTTTTGTATTTACTGACATCTTGTGTCAGCCCATACAAAACGGCGAAAGGTATCTTAATAAGTATCACCTATATTCATTTTTTCCTCGTTAACAAAATATAATGTTAATACAATATTGACAATTATATATTTATCACTAATATTATCATATTACTTTACACTAAGACGGAGCTATCAATATAGGAAATTATTTATATTATACCTTTTAGTGACTATCGACACCTACAGAAATCCGCGTAATTTTTAAGCAGATGCGTTATTTCCCTGCTTACGAAACCGTATAAAACAGAGTATTAAACCAACACATTGTGTGAAAGTATTAAACATACAATTACACGGCCGAGCAAGGCATAGGTGCCCAAGTAGTACTTGTAAAAGGAAGTGGGCCACATTAGCACTAGACCTACGCATTGATGTACAGTATATAATTAGACTGCTCTGAATTTAACATTGGTAACACAATTATTGCACAGTTGTTACCACCTGTATGTATAAATTCGTTATCTTTCAACACCGGCACAAAAATACAAAGGTACTGTTGGTCCACAGGTGAAATGCGTTCAATGTGATAAGTTGCGTACGTCTTTCTAGTCTTTTACTTGCTGTTTTTCTAACAAGGCTAAAAAAATTACATTTCATAAATAAATATTTATTATAATATAACAATAGTATAAAATATGCAACAATATAAAATAACATTGCTCTTTAATAATGTATAAAGATCAATTCAGACGAAATGGAGCAAATATCGCCATTGAGATATAATGTTCTGCATTCTGTGACCAGTACTGAAGCTTAAGAATACTAATATAGTATAATTGTTATAGAATAAGCTTTGAATGAGATTTGTACAGCACTGAAGTACACCCATTTCCATTTCTGCCCGAACTGATCACAAGGCACATAAGTGTCTATTTTGTATGCTCTAAACACGAATTCAATAACTTGCGGAATGCAAAGGAATGATTCTATTGATAATTAAGATATAAGTATATGTAAACAACTCTGTAATGATCATCATCATGACATCAAATTCATAAAAAGAGTAATACTATAAGTATTCATGCCACATTTTGCCTTTATTAGTCTTACCAGAAGACACAATGAAGCCATTATATTTACTTCCAGAACTTAATCTTTTTTTACACTTGGAACGACTGTTAAAAGTTTTAAAACATTTCCTACTATAAATTCCACCAAATATCTATCGGATTCAGATCAGATCCTGAACATTAGTGCCTTTATTCCTGGTCATTAATGTACAATATTTAATACTGTCTTTTGTTTCTATAGTGTATACGTGGTTTAAAGAATTCTATTTAGGCTTAATATATTTAAATGTTATAAAAATTGTCAAATTGTAAAACAATTATATCTATAAATGGAAGTAAAGCTTAAAAAATAAATGCAAATATAAGTACATAACATTATAAAATTATCCTTTGAGTTTATTCTTTAAAAATGTAGGAAGACAGAAGGCAGCTTTATGTACATCACTATTATAGTACTTTAAATCCATTTTCAATATTTCTTCATCACTGAATACTACTGTAGGGACTTGAAAATCAATGTCTTTGTCTAACGATCCAATGATAAATCCTATTTGGCCTGCAGGGTATGTAGGGACAGATGTGGTAGCATATACAGCAGCAGGAAATTGATTTTTACAAAAGTCAAGGGTATTTTTGACTAAATCTATATTGTCCCAGTATGTTGAGCCTTGACAACAAACTATGCCACCAGGTTTCAAAGCACTTTTCATCAGCGCATAATAGCTTTCCTGGAACAATGTCACAGCTGGTCCAATAGGGTCACTGCTGTCTGTAATGATGACATCAAATTCATTGCTATTCTGTTTCATAAAATCAAAGCCATCACCAATATGTAGCTTGACTTTTGCACTATCAAAACCCACTGCCATGAAAGGTAGAAACTTTTTCGAAGCCTCAACGACCTTGGCGTCAATTTCAACCTGTAAGAAAAATGTTTTCATTAAAATTTATAAATAAATACTTATTATAAATTACAGCAACTTTTTTGTATGGTTGTTTGAAACAAATAGCTTACTCAGTCATCAGTGACTATATTTATTAGTACTATCCTTATGTATAATACTTTCATATTAATCTAATGTAATAGTTAATTTTATATATTAATTTATTTTAATTAATTTTTATACCTAATGTAACCGATCATAAATTTATTTCAATATTAATTTCTTAGACACTCATCATAAGGCTAAAATTATTTAAAATAATGTCTTGATCTATAAATATTAGCAAAACAAAATACACTGATAATTAATTTTTTACGTTGTTCAAGCCCCCAACCAGATATTTAATTACTTTGAAATGATTAAGGTTTAATGGTTAGTACAATAAGTAGTAACATAAGTGCCAGTCAAGACGTAAATATGATATTATGAAAGATTATTTATAAGATATTCCTAGAAGTTTTATAAATGATACTATAAAATATCAGGATATTGACCAATATCATGATACATCACTAAGTACGCTTGAATTTAGTGACCTGAATGATTAGATAACCCTTGACCCTAGTTTCTGTTGTCTTCCACATCATTCCTTATCATGCACAAATTAGATTTCAAGTTTTATAATATAACATCAGCATTGCACTCCTTAAGTCTATGTTAAATTACCACATATTAAGGACAGTTAAGTAGTATTAAAAAGTAAAAAAAAAATTAAATGGATAAATAATTGTTTAACAAATAGAATTGGCAGAAAAGTGTGTGTATACATGATGTATTACACCACACTTTATCCAGTTCTTGTTCTGTTTCCTGAAAAGATATATTATTTTTTATTTTCACAGTTGAAGTTAACTAACATACTTGCAGAAGCAACACGGTGTATAAAGGAATAAGTATAGTCCAGTTAAATTGTGCTACAAAATTATTGTAACACAGTAAATGTAATGATAGCAGTTTACGAAGCAAGTATACATTAACAAAATTCTGGCATAATTTAAATCTAATAATATTTATTATTCTATAAAAGTATATTGAACTGACCTGCACAACCTCCTTGACTCTCGGATGTTTGGCTACCTCTCTAGCAACTCCACCATCTCCACCTCCCACTATGAGAACCTTCTCTGGATTTTTGTGGCAGCATAAAGGCAGAAATGATATCATTTCCTGTAAAATAATTAAAATTTGTGATAGATTGATAAGTCGGACAGAAGAAGGCTGGAGTTTTTTTCTTTGAATGCTAATCACAGGAATTACTGGCTCGAACTGAAAAGAAATCTTTTTAGTGTTGAATAGTTCCTTTACCTAGGTAAGCTATAGGCTATATACAATGACAATACAACTAATAAGAAACCATGGGGTGACTAATTGAATATATAATTATAAGCAGCACCTACATGGTAGGTGTATTGTGTAAAGTAATTATTTCTCAATATTCCAAAAACAGCTATTCTGAAAGAATAACCTGATAGTATGATAATTATGATGTAAAGTCTTTTTGATGTTGCAGTAAGATTATTAATTAAAATAAAAAAAGCTGCTTGTAAAAAGAAAAGTATGAAATCATAGTGACATTCAAAGTTATAGTGATGTTTTCAATAGGTCATTAGCGTGCTAGCAGAAGGGCATAAGAGGTCATGCCGTTAACTCTAATCAGAGATGAGTTCACAGATCAATTAGAACACCTTTGTCACATAGTTATATTAACCACAAACCAACATACAAACAGTATCTTATAATTTGTTCAAAACAAGGAGTTTCTATTTCAACTGCACAACCAGAGGTCATACAGATGCACTGTTGCCCTACACTTTATCATTCATCACGATGATGGGCACTTGGACTGACAAAAACTGGATAAGATATTTTAATAATAACTATCCCTTAACACTGGTGTAGTGACTTGAGCGAGAGAAGAAATGTAGATAAAAAACATTTACCTGGTAAGAGAATTCATCTTTTTCTGTGCATTGTATGATACCATCCAGGACTAAAACTTTTCCAAGGCTGGCTGTGTCAAACACTTGGATTTCTTGAAAAGGCGATTTTTCTTTAAGGAGGACTTCTTTCACTTCAAAGGAGAAGGTGCTTCCTGGCCACATCTCACATGATTCAGAAAACCAGTTCTTTTTCAAGGTGTCCATGTTTAGTTTGCCTAAAGAAATATTATGAAATAATTTACACATGCTGTGGAATATCTTTGTGCTAGAAAATTTCAAAATCTCCCTCGAAAAGTTGGAGAAAGAAAAAAATATTAATTGATAGTTATCTGATAATAGAAAAAAAGAAGCAATAATCAGTAACTAAATTTCAAGTAACCATACACCGTTGCATTATTTTATTTTTTCGATCAAAGCTATTAAAAGTTTTAGTGGTTTTGAAACACCCAATTTATAAACTTGAGAATATAGTAGAAATTAGTTAACCTTATAGGTGTAAATGACTATTTTTCTCCTCACGAGTCTGACGACCAAAATAGTATTTACAGTGTTTGAAAAAGAATTACATACAATGCTGAGAATCCACACGTGTAGATCTAAAAAATTGTGCTGGTAAAGTGGAAAATTGAAGGCGAATTCAAATACTACACAGTGTGCGAGGCGAATGCAAGCAATTAACAAACACAATTTAACACAAGTAAATGCAAATAGGATGTAGGAATACGTAGTATTACTATATAACTTGTGAATGTAACTTACTCTTTGGATGAAGTATGAATTATGGTTCATACTATACAGAGACCATAGTCTATGAAGCATTATAGTGTTGAGTTTTGACTGTTGTAGGAGTGATAACTAAAGATTATAGAATCTTCAGATCCATCACATAGAAGGAATTGGGAGATGTCTTTTCGAAATAAAGTAATATTTATAATATTAATATAGTTGTATGAACAACTACTAACTTTTCATAATTAACCAATTCTTTTTATTTTAAACTCTTTAACACCCCTTGATTGATTGATTTAGGGTTCTGTGGCTAAATGGCAAAAAATGGAACTCTTAAAATTTCGTCATGGAATATTCTGCGAGATTTTCGCTTCTAAAGTACTAAAAGGTAACACTTTAACTTTGGAACTGCTGAGGGGAAAATTGTACAAAAATTAAGATTACCTATTTCAATAAAATAACAAGTGAAAACGAAAATTCGAACGGGTACTTTAAGAGATGAGGGATTTTATGTACACGAATCCTTGATACTTGATAGACAGGTCTGGTCGGCTCTTGGCCGGTTTTTTTTCTATATTTTATTCTAGATAAAATGTGTTACTTATGAAAGAAAGTTTTCATAAGTCATTTAACTTTTGTTTTTTTTCAAAGTCTTACAATTTTTGTAATGGAAATACCTACATGAATGCTTTTACTCAAGTCATTGATTTATAAATATACAATTCAAAATCGTCCTTGATTGTATGTACAATATGTGATTTGTAGTTTTCATAATTCATATGTTATTGATTAACATATTCTTTTGCTAAGTTATCCTTACACACATGACTTAGAGTCGATTTTTAAAGCAGTGCATAAAAAGCAATGTCATTTTGACACAATTTTTTACGATAGTTTGTCATTAGAATGAAACACGGAATGGACTGTATATTTGTTTTTTATTTTTTTATATAACACTAACTTTGTTTAAATTATTTGATAAGGCATCTGTTCACTTTCGCCATTTCTAGGTGACTATAAATAGGTATATTTATATTATTACCGTTCATGGTTTGAACCGCATCATCATTCATGAAAGAAATTGCTCAAATGCTGAAAAAATGGTACTCTATTGGCTCTGGTCTAGAGAGTATGGTGAGGATTAAAGACATTCTAACCGGCGCTACTCAAATTTAATTTTTGCCTGTCTTGAAGTATGGGGTCGTTGTTCTGAACAAAAGATGCATCGGATCACAAGAAAATTTAAACTCGTACCTTCCGAGAGGCCGCTACAAATATTTATAGCAATATTCGACAAAAAGTCAAAAGAAAGGAGAGTAATGAAAACTACCGACGAAAGTGGATTATTTTACGTTTCTAAAGTAATTTAAATAAGTTTTGCACACGTGTAGGTAGGTGACATGCAGGGGAATTTGTCTCAATCCGCAATCCCACAAGTTCATTCACTATATTGCAATACCCATAATTAATATTTATATTAAGAAAAGTGAAGAATGAAGGAGATTTACTCCTTTTGGATGTCGGTAAATACATGTATATATTAAATGAATAATATTTTGAAACTAAATATAAAAAGAACCGGAACGAATAAATTTAATAATAGGAAAAATGATAACAAAATAAAAAACGACTCCACTAAATAAGTACAGAGCCATATGTATTATTCGACTATACTAGAGTTAATATAATGCGATTCTAGAGAGCCCTAATAATAATAAAGAAATCATGATCACGGCTTCTTGCTGATTTGTAGCGCAAATCAGCCAGAAAGGGTCGGAGCGGGGGGGGGGGNGGGGGTGAGGAGGCCGGCCTTTTTTTTTTTGGTGACGCGGGGAAAAGCATTTACGCGTCTTCACCAGCCCTGGGTGGGGTCCAGTGGTGAGTGGGACTCGCGGCACATGATAGTGCCGAACACCCACAAAAACCACCTATAGTGCCATCAGTGCTGCCCTTGGTGAGGTGTACCGGAACAACAATCATCAGGGCACTTCGTCGGCTAGTCGGCCCCCTAAGGGACCGACCCACCTCCACAGATAGAGCTCAGCACTACAGGACAACCCCACCGACTTTGGGACAGTGCAATGGGGTGAGGTTCCCATCCTCGCCCCTTACCCCGTGCGCAAAAGCGCCACCTCCTGTTGCTCTTAGGTCTCCTCTTCTTATAAGAGGGGTACCGAGAGCGATTCCTCCTCCTGATCTTTAAGCCCCTCTTCTTTATAAGAGGGGTGCAAAGAACCCCCTCAGTTCAATTGGCTTCGCCTGGGTTTACCCCAGGCTACTAATCCCCATCGCCACGACAAGGCTTAAACCATGGTGGGGGAGGCCGTCCTCTTCAGATGAGTCAAACAATAAACGAGCTCAATTATTCTTATCCACGACACCGCAATTTTAACGGTCTCGTGCGTGCGCCGTCCCACTAGTGTGAGGAGGGGACCGTTTCCCCTTTTTCGCCCACAAACAGTCCGATATCCCATCTGCGGGAAAAGAGGGGGTCTGTCCCACTATCGTCTCCCTAAACCAGAAGACAGTCTTCAGACAGAAAAGTTTTCGCTAGTCAGTCGAACTGTTGAGGCTGGAGCAATGGCGCCGTCAACCAGCAGTAGGAACCCTCCGAAAAAAAAAATTGGACTAAAGTAAAAAAGACATAAACCATTGCTCCTTTATCCTCTAAAATTTGCTGTACTATATTGGCTCCGTAAAGTATGATTTAATAAATATTAATAAGTAAGTACTTAAGTAGTAATTACTAAAGTTCACGCATTAAAATTTAAACGTAAACAAAATACATAGGTACACAACAAAAATGTCTTCCTTGACATACTCTACTACTATTCAGAAGAAGTCACCGAAGTTAGAAGGATATCAAAGGTGCGACTTCTGACATCTCAAATATAAAAACTGAGACAATGAGATGGCTTTAGCTATTTTGTCACCAGAAGAGTTCTTAGTGTCAATTAAAGAATTTGAAAGCTTATCTAAAGCATGTCACGATACTTGGAAAGTTTACGAATGTACAGAAGTTCAAAAAAGTTATATTCGAAAGGAAGAATTTATCAAAAATACTAAAGCAAATGTTACACATTTATGGAAGGCAGAATATGTTATATTCTACAACTTGAGTTATGGTGTTCCGTCATTTAGTTTTAATATTTGGAATAGTGATGGGAGTCTAATAAGCTTAGATGAAATAAGAAACATCGCTCCATCTTTGTATGTATCTGTAATGTCAACATATTAATATAAGGGTACACAAAATAAGCAATAGTGTCAGCAAATTCACTTGACAATGACTGTTAATTAACAATAAACATTACCTTATTTGTGAAAATATTAGATATTCATTATATTCATCCTTGGCCTTTCCTCACCAAAATAGAGTCGTAAAAGGGGTCGCATCATTGAGACTTGAAAAATAATGAATGAGCTCTTAATGCACCAAGTCTCCAGTCTCCACTATACACCCTTATTACCAATAAGCACTTGAAAGGACACTATTTTAAATTATGGAATAACGTATGCAGGCACATCTAGGAATCATTTTCCAGGATAGCCAGGAACAGACTTCCTAAAAGTGTCATTATAGTTTTTTTAAGTTTTGGCAGTTTGATGATGGTATTAAGCTGCTTTACGAACAGGAAGCTCAAACTAGAAAGTATCAAACCATTTGACACACATGCATCAGTTTAATAGCCGCTAGTTGATTTCAACATAATAATAATAATAATCTATAAAGTTTCTTGTATCTTATGTATTCCCTAAAACTGGTAAATTATAAAATGTGTTAAAGAATTTGCTTTTGATATTTCTTAATGTGACTGAGGAGCTATCTTTCGCTCACATGACAATGCCATAAGTCACAGCTGTTGTGTTAGGTGCGGTTTGTATCTGAATTACAATAATGCAGTAGTCTATGTGCATTGGTAGCCATCAATGGGCTCCAATTAGAAAATTATTAGAAGTAGTTAAAAGTAACAGGTAATTCAATTGTAAAATATAATAATAATTAAATACTCATTTAATGTGATTTTTTTTATTTCAGAGTAGAAAAGCAAGAGTTTTATTCAATTGTCACTCAACAGGAGCATCCAATTTTTAACAAACCATACTTTATAATACATCCGTGTCATACAGAGTCACATTTGTCTATATTTAAAAATACATCTAAAAATATAATTGTAACATTTTTAAGTTTAATTACACCTGTTGTGAAAATACAATTGTCACTAGAATATGGTTTATGAGATGTGATTGTTTGTATATTCTTTGTTATTAAATGTGTTACTTAGTATATTAGTAGTTTCTCTCTGCCTTCCCATTAGGGAACTGATGGTCAAGATGTGTGTGTGTACTTAATAATTTAAACTTATAAATATAAAAAAGATTTGATCATTCACAAGAAAAATATTTCCATTCATGGTTTTTTTTAAAGAATATGTTTGCAGTGCACTAGAGTATCTGGGTTTAAGACGGTGAAATCACAAGTCACTGTGAGTATAATATTTTTTTACTATGTCAGTTACTAGAGACCAAACATACATAAATGTAAATTTAAAAAAATTACTACATGTACATGCTCTCTGATGAATGTGGTTAAACTAGTTATGGTATATGATGTGTTGAAATATGATTGAAGTAGCGTGTTACGGCTGTGCCTGCATATTCACTATGATAGGTGCAGGGTAGGAATGTTCGCTTTGTATTGGTATATGTTGCTGAATAAGGCGCCCGCGACTGGGACCTCAGTCTTCCTTAACCCCAGTGTGAAGAACCCTGAAATGAATGGACATTTATGTTATTCCATTGTGTGCAACTTGTGGAAGCTCTGAGGGCTCTGCAGGGTGAAGATGTGAAAGAACAGCTATGCCTGCACATCCTGCTTATACCTGTAGACACCTGCAGTCATTTCACACCATGGCCTTACATGTCAAGTAATATAAGATATAGCTCGCCTATCAATGCGTACATCGACGGGCTATATAAACATCAAAATTCTATATCATTAACTATTTAAATTACGTCACTTAACAGGTATACTTAGAAATGATAACATTTTTACTAATAGTGCTGTGACGTTCAATTTATGATCCTGTTATTGTATACAGTACACTGTTGCAGTTATCCAAGCCTGGGTTCTCGAAGTGTGCGCCGCGACGCTATTTTGATTAATATGGAACATATTTAGCAAGAGGTAGTGCCATACTGCATAGGAGGGGGTGGTGCCATGCATAGTGCTTGACACCACATCCTCCTTTGCAACGGAACTGAACCGGCACGACTGTGGTTGTACTGCTCACTTAATACCGCCGTAAGATGACACCTACGTTTCGTGCGGTTTGTGAGTAGTGAAAAAGAGGGCAACGCATCGGCATAATTATGTTTATGTTGATAGGCGTCGGTAGTCGTTGAAAGGGTTCAATCGCTCGTTTGTCCCCCCTATATATATATATATTAGAGTATAGATATTAGAGTAGCATGACTGAAGTCTTGTTCATTTGCATTATATTATATATATTGCAAGGGGTCTTATAAATGGGTAGCGCACTGAAGGAGTTCGCGAACCACCTAAACAATAAACATTATCCAGACACCTGAGTAACTGTAACAACTTGTGACTTTTTGATTAACGATTTGAGTTATCTGTATGATTCTTCAAGATGACGGATGCTGCCAATCTAATCTGTATCGTTTATCTGTCGATCGTCCATGGTCGTAAAAACCCAAGATGAAAAGGACTTCCGACTAACCGACTGCGCAAGACGGATGGGTTTTCGCTAAGTGTAGATAGCTAAACGTATTTATTTGGAACATCCTGTAGTCCCAGCGACTTTATAGATTTAAGCGTTGGTGACTTTAGCTTTGGCTCCAAGAGACGACCAAGTAGAAAAAAGGACAAAGGATTGACTTTCGGACAGTCTGTACAGATGCACCCATGGTGCTCCTAACCTTCTTCACGGTCCAGATGGGGGATGGGGCGAAGGCAACGCCTCTGGACACATGCTGATATCAGTAGCCACCTAGTAATGTTATAAAAATGGTTCCGTATCTAAAGTTTGCCAACAGAACCTAGTACTAATGCCCCACTGCTCGTCTGTTTGTTTGTCTGTCAAAGGGATGTATGTATATTCTCTGTTAAAGTGATATCACACTATATAGCGAAATTTGAAATTTTCATGGAGTGTGTATTACTGTAGCCGCACAACAAATATGTGCTAAGTTTAAAGGAAAGGAAACAAAACTTAAAATTTTTGTTAGTTTAATTCAGACAAAATCAGTGCATGCATGCATGGCCGCAAACATAATCCTATAAACTTTTTTAGTTGTTAAGCTTGTGCCTGCCATTGGTACAAAGCCCTCAGTATCCGAGTCCACTCATACTTGATTGGGTCTTTATTGGTTGTTTTGTTTACGCTTCCCACTTATGCACTGTCAATTAATAATCTTCGGTGCTTGGTTGCAACTCGGGTCCGATGGTTTTACCGGGCTCGCTGTAGCGAATTAAAACTTCACGAATGCTATGCTGCCTAATGAGGGGCCCAGGATATGTCAGCAACAGGACACACGTGTACATCCCTACTGGCTACTAAACAATTACTTTTATTGCATGCCTATATTCATATGTAAACGCTAAATGGAAGGTCTAGGTTTTCCGATACGTTATCATGCGTTTTTTATTGATATCATATTGGCATGATAAGATACAGTTCAGTACACCTTTATTCGATTTGCGAATTGTACGTGTTTACCATGTAATGTCGCGAAACATGCATAACTTTATGGGACGCATTTGTGACTGTGTGAGATCGTGCTATCTTCTACTATGCTGTTGCTGTAAAGTAAGTAGTGACTGCTGTTGAAGAGTACTTTGTTATCTGCCAGAACAAAGACTTCATTCATTGATATCGCTGAAAAATAAGTTACGTATCGCGCGATTTTTGAAAATATTTTTTTTTGTCAAGACAGTAAGTGTTCGCATATGATGCAGCCAGTGAATGAAAACTTGTTACCACAAAGACTTATGAATTCGTAGGCGTGACACACACGCTGTTTTCCGACTATACCAAGACTCTTAAGAAACCGCAGTCCGCAGTATGTAAAAAATTAGATAATCAATATCTTATGAAACACGCTCAGGGTAACGCTTTACCACGCTTACGGCTGTTATGCACCTTTCACTTCAGTCGAATCTCGGGGCTGACACAAATTTTACTTTTACGTCCGTTCTATTTTTGGATATTATAATAATTTATACCGTTAAACATAATTTGCAATTTCTACAACTAGAGGCTACGTAAACCCAGTAAATATCTAAGCATTCTTGAAACCGCTCCAGTTTCTAGTCGATGACGATAAGCGCACCATAAAAAGTAAACATAGGTTTAAGAACTTGAATAAGGATTAATTGTCAAATAATCATTTATTTGGGCATTAAATTTCTGATATATACCTGTTATCACGTGTAGATTGCAGTCACGGCGGCCATTTTATAGCGTGCAAATACACTCTATTCCCTATTTCTTCTTCTCCGATGGGACGGTAGTCCGCACCGACCTGGCAGAAAATAGGTATTACGGTTTAACGTGCTCAAGCCTTCGATAATACCCAATATTAACCGTAACGTGGTATGGAAAATCTGCGCGTATATTGTACACAGCAGGAGTAACGATCTGAGATATTACCCTGGATGCCCGAAAAGTGAACTTAACAAGTGACACTGACGATAAATCATATAACACGTGGCGCCCAGGTTTCCTGAGACCTACCTTTCTGTGATGCTTTCGCTTACAATCTTCACCACATAAGTTTTTTTCTTTCTTTAGGGGGGAAATCCGCATAGGATACCAGCGGATCCCCAGATAGGGAAGACCGGTTATGTCAAACTCCTACCGATTAAAACCTCACGGTGGTCGTGTTCAGCGTCTGTTTTTAGGACCCCGGGATCTCCAGCGAGGAACTCACACGGTGCCCTAAAGCGCGTCGCCACCACATAGATGTTCAATTAAGTTCATAGTTTGTCAAATTACTTAAAAGTTAAAACTATACCTATGTACTAATCTAATATAATTTTATACAGTGACATTATCGTTTTAGAATTCTTACTCCAGATTGAGTAAATAGATTTATATATAACTACATTAGTACGTAAGTAGGTACCTAATTCAGTGATGACTGTTCGCCTATGTTTGAGTCATTCTTAAGTAAACTTCTACAACATAAGGAAATATCACTCATACCCATATATAATACATGATACCTGACTAATCTGAGAATATTACACAGTTGGTACAATTGGAAACAACATCTTAAGCACCCAGGAAGTGTTCTTAGCAACTTAAGGTCAAGTTACAAAAGTTCTAGCAGTTCCTAATAAAATATAAGTAAGTTCTTACGACGATTGCCCAAGCGTCAATGTTCACACGCCAGCTGGTAATTGACATGACATATGCTAAAGATCTCACGACATGACATTGGCCAAGAAAATAACGGCCTAGCTTTCAGTGAGTGCATTGAGAATGCCGCATCGACAACCACATGAGGGTAAATTATTTCTTATTTCACAGTTCACACTTACTGCACGACTTATTACCACGTGATATTGAATATCACCGAAAGCGTTTGATTTAAAATGACATTGGATCAGATTCGGTTACAGAAACCAAAAATTGCCATAGATAATCAAATGTTTTGTGTAATTTAAACAGGGTTTTTCCATTCATCCTTTTATGGCACTATATGCTGTAAAATCTGCACTTTATTCAGTGTCAGCGTTTTAGTTTCGCAGGTCTCCGTGTTTATGTGTATACTTTTTGAAGTACCAAAACCAAGAATTACCATAAACTTTTTTCACATAGTTTACTACCAAATATTATAAAAGAGAGTCATGACTTTTCCATTCATCCTTTTATGGCACTATATGCTGTAAAATCTGCACTTTATTCAGTGTCAGCGTTTTAGTTTCGCAGGTCTCCGTGTTTATGTGTATACTTTTTGAAGTACTAAAACCAAAAATTACCATAAACTTTTTTCACATAGTTTACTACCAAATATTATAAAAGAGAGTCATGACTTTGCGTTCTACTACACAATGTAGGTCTTTTTGGGTGGACGATCCTGGGAAACGAAATCAATTTGATTTCGATTGATTTTAATATGTTTTTTCGTGGAAAGTCTAAGAGAAACCTCTTTGTCCCACCAATTATATAAATATATATTTGTTTTAAGGTCGCCGCACACGAACAAGTGGCACCACAGCAACGCCACCACCGTTTATTTTCTGTTCTTTTTCAACACACGCTAAAATATATGAAAATATACCGGTGGTGCCGTTGTGTGGCTGCGTCCGGAGGCCCGTGTAACTGACACTTAAATGAAGTTTTTTGTATTTCGACAAATTAGAAATGTTCTCCAAAACACCACTTTTGACCCTGAATAGCAGTAAACTTAGCTACCTATTGATTAGTCTACGGACAATAATCTTCTCGGTAGAACGTATAGGGTATGATTATAAGTTCAAAGGTACTACTACCGACTCATCAAATAAAAAATCTGTTCTTACCATACCTTCACTTAAAGAAAAACAATATGAATTACAATACAATAGTCAAAAAACCGCTTGGAGAACCAGCTGTAAAGTGTAGAGTGAAGACTCTACGCGCTCTAGCTCCTCCAGCGGTAACTTCACTAAACATACACTTTAGTGGAAAGTTGTGGCTTCACTGTTTTATTTCTCAACTTACTACTACTGGGTAGGATCTAGCAGAACCCCGCGGTAACTCCGCGGTTAGTAATAGTAGTGTGATAGTGAAGTACCTGATTTTAAAAATCGCAACAGTCGTTTCTGAGAATAACTCATTCATTCAAACAAATAAACTCGTCCGCTTAATAATGCTGGTACATAGCTATCTATATACTAATATTATAAACTTCCGGAGGAAAAATCGAGAGTACAAAGTGCTTCTTAGACTATAAACAATTAATAAACCATGAGATAAAACAGAAATAACGGATATCTACTCTTGGAGTCGGTATTAAAGCACATTATTGCTACTGTACAAGTAACACCGACTATGGTCTAGTCAGAACAGGGTTACTTACCATATCTTATGATTGTGAATCTTAAAATTCTCGAACTCTTCTCGGGACATCGGCCTGATTTTACTAACATTTTTTATCAAAATAATTTCTCTAAAATTTCAACAAAATACAGATTTATTTAAACTTAAAAAGTCAAGTACGTTTAAGACAACATTCTTAACTGCAACAGAATCTCAGGATTATTGAATAGAAATCAGGTTTTATCTCCGGACTTTTCATTATTTGATCTGATAAAAAAGATGATTCGTCGGTAGTACCTTAGTTACTGGCCAAACACATTATAAAAACCGATTGGGTCAGTGGTAGCTGTACGTCTTAGTACATTTTCTGGTCAAACTATAACTTGCTTAGTTTTAAAACTTATGCCATCGCTTCCACTGCTACTTCTGTACCAATTAATTTTGGTTTCTGTAACAAATAGGCGACACCGGTACACCTTGTTTAACAAGGCTGTATCTTTGTGTTGTAGCTGCGTAAAATCATCACAAAGGTAGACCCATTTATGTTTACCAGATAAAACTTAAGTGTTACAGCGAACCTCCGGTAATAATAAAGTTTTGGAGAGCCAGAGTCGAACAATCGAATTTGTTGTATTATACAGTAGATACCTAATTAGGGTTTGCCATGTTTTAGGATAAGTAAAGTGTACTTTCAAATTATGGGATAAAAAATAAAGTACACATCATTAAAAAAAAAGTAGTTATCGATATGTCCTTATTTTGTTGTTTAATTTAATAAATTCAATATAGGTATAAAAAATAATTAAAAGATTTGATTAAAAATCACTATGAAGTTTCATGAAAAATCAAATTAAGTGATTAGAATGAAAACAGTACGTACACGTCGAGTGTAATAGTGGTGATACCGCTGGCCCCATCTCCAATGATATACTTCCTTAGTTACCTACCAACTTAACATCACTCACCTTACCTATGTTTATAATTTACATTTGGCCAGCAGCTAGGCTGGCGTCTACAGGTTGTAACGCATACAGGCATGCATTATTTACAGTATCATATGTCATAATAAATTGTTTGTATTACAATAAAACTACTTTTAAGGATTTTATTGCAGTTTATTTAATTATTTAACTAGCCCGACGTTTCAGAAGCTTTATAGCAACAATGGTCACGGGTGGACGGCTTCTGAAACGTTGGGCTAGTTAAATAACTAAATAAAGTGCGTAAAAGTAGTTTTATTGTAATGAGTAACATTCGCGTAAGCTTAACACATCATTGTGTTTATCTGTAAATCAGCTTACAGATGATATAATTTTACACGATAACGGTCCTCTATTTGATCTGTGAACGCATCACCTGATGGAGTGAAAGAGACGGCTTGTTGCGCTCTCGCTCGCAGGCTCCGCCCATTCGGATCATTACTATGACACAGATCGATACGTTACGACGTTATCACGTCAATTTTTTAAATAATATTAATGGACATTTCATATTTCATGTGACGACGGGCTATATGGGGGCCTGCTGCCGAGAATATTTTCGATGGCTATTTTCAATGTTCGATATATCATCGATTTTGGCTACTAGAATTACTTGCAATTCTGAATAGATTTTTGTCAAAATTCTATCAATAGTAACGAAATTAGTCGACAGATGGAATATTAAGGAAATTTTAGGAAGAGATAGTGCCATGCTGCATAGGAAGAGGACTACCTCTTCACTAGCCATGCATGGTAGATGATACTCCTATGTCCGAGCGCTTTGTGAGTAGCCGGTGGCCAATTGTAGGGGGGGGGGGGTTATAACAGGAGGCCAACGCGGCTTTAAAATCATGAGAATGTTCATGGGCGTCGGTAGTCATCAAAAGGCTCCGATTCTTCGTTTACCCCCTTAAGCTATAAAAAAAAATCAAAACGCTAAACACCAATTAGATAAGAAAGTTGTAGACAATCGCCATGACGTAGCATGCAAATAAATGGAGGTGCGGCTCACAGCAGTGCAGCAACTTGCACATCCTTAAGCAGGCTTAACTCTAAAGGCAAACAAAAATATATAATGATAATTAATTATTACCCGTTCTTGCTTTAGCTTTAGGTAGCTTTTTTTGGCGCGTGTTAAAAAAGCGTTGTAATGGAATACATGGGCGTCCATATTTCTGTTAACATGACAGATGACTAGCATACGACATAAGCTTTATTTAACACGATTTTAAAGCTCTCGTCACACGGAACACGCGGAACGGAACGTCGCACACGGAAGTTTCCCACACCACAGTGTAATAATTAATTATCATTATACACTTTAAAAATAGTTTCCCGAACACCAAGATAAAGTAGATGTAAAGCGGTACCTACTGGAAATTATTAGTTATGTGGATATGTCATTACTATAATTTTTTTTTCAGATAAATTACTTTTCATGTACGGAGAAATTTTTTGTAGCTTTACTATTATTTCATTTTTACTACTTTCTATTATAAAATTTATTATTATATTACCTTTTTGTTATATTATATATATTTACACAGAGTGGTTACAACAAAAACCACTTTGTAAAAATTGTTACTATCCAACTGTTCTAACATAAATGCCTTGAGACCTTGAGCAACCAATCGCTTGATACAAAAACTTTTCGTTCTTCAATGATTTTCACTTAAAATTTATTCTTTGTTTATTTATTTTTTGTTTGTTATTATTGCAGTTACAGTTTACACCGTGGCAGTTTCAAGTTTCTATCTGTTACGGCTCAATATATACAGCCCTGAGACCGACGGATGAAGAGGGATCGGCCTAGTGATAAGGTCCCGTCGCGCTGGCACCCCTTGGGCACGTATCCCAAAAGTAACGTTTTAAAAAATTAAACGGAGTTAAGAGATAATACAACACTAAAAAATAAAAATAAACTGTATTGGACACTATTAAAAACACGTAAATTAGTATAAACATATAATAAAAGAAAGCCTCCAAAAGCTGTCTGTATGTGACCGATTTCCTAAAACTTACTGCACTTTCTATCGGTTTCTACCAAAGGACAGAGCGATTCCCGAGGAAGGCAGAGTTCGATTTGTCAAGGTAACACTTACATTGCTTACAGAGCACAGCTTACAGTGATTTTTTCCGGGTGAAGTCGGGGTGGATCGCTAGTAGTATGTAAAATGTGGGGGTTCTCCTAGTGTGTGATCCCATTACCAGACCCTGACTCGGTGACCATTACACTACCTTGGGAGTACACCATTTTCCAAAAAAAAAAAAAAGAATTTTGAAAATCGGTCCCCTATAATGATAATTGATGAAGGTTTCGCGTAACAAAGGCAGGTTTCGACGATAAGCGTCAAACCATTCCCCTGTGTAAAAAATACTGTACTAATTTAATTTCTGACTGATTTCAACACAATTCAATGCATATAGAGTCTAGGCATGATGGAATTTGGTTTGTGTTGCTGATTAGATATCCATAACAATCAATTATAATACATAGAAGGTTAATTTATTTTATTCAAGTTTCGTGACTTTAATGGCATTAGATTCTCACTGTGGACTCGGCAAGGGATATGTCGTAAAGATGTGTTGTTGTAGTAATTGAATTCATTTAATAATACAAGCGTTACATTATGGGATAAACGGACACTGTAAATGTGACTTCAAGGCCGTTTTAGTTTTCTTACAATCAATAACTTCGAGGACATGGAATGGTTTCACTTTATGCAAATCAATTATTAGCACAAATTATACAGCCACGTGTTGCATTTATGTACATCAATAAAGATCACACGTGCACATGGTAGGGGTCAATATGACTTTATTTTGATCACTCTATTATGTATGAATCACTTTATTTTGAATCGACCGATATTAATGTGTACCTTCTTATGAACAGTAACAAAAGTTTAAAGTTTACAAAAAAAAAATCTTATTTATCTCTATAGTTAATTAAGAAATCCTTTATAAACAATTGTGTGTGTCAGCACCGACAGGCGACTGGAGGACCTTACTTAATGAGTACTCCCTTATCCCACCGTGGTTCAAGCCTTGTCGTGGTGGTGGAGCTCAGTAGCCTAGACACAACACACAGCACGGAACCACTTGAACCCAAACATCGTAGGCGAAGCCAATTTTTTTGTTTTGATTTGAAGCTTTTGTAAGAACTGGGGACAATAGAGCAGGAGGAGGCCTTTGCATACGGAACAAGGGGCGATGGGAACCTCATCCCCTTGCACCGTCAGGGAGTTGGCGGAATTGTCACGTGGTGCGAGACACCACACTGTACAGGTGGTTCTGTACACTCCCTCACGGGTCTGTCTGGCCGACGAGGTCTCCTGGTCATTTGCAGTTGAGCGGCACCGCACCAGAGGCGGCTCTGATGACACGCACGGTGATTTTAGTGGGTATACGGCACAGTGATATGTCGCGAGTCACCAGACCTCACCCATGATGGCGCGTAAATGCATATGCGTCAGCTAAAAAAGAGAAGTAGAACCTCGTTAAGCAATAACGATTCTGGAATAGCCTTCACTTCAGAATCGTAAGAGACGGAAGCAACGTTTCGAAAAATATTGGGCGTCGCGTCGATAAAAAAAGGCTTCATTTTTGGCTTCTTGTCTGCTCTAAAGAACTTTTCACTTGACTATTTTTTTAATTCTACACCGGGGGGTAGAGTTAACCCCCCCCCCCCCCGAGTTATGACTTATGAGAGTCCCCCATAAATTATAAATCTGGCAGAAACGAGGCAACTAATCAGTTACATTTAGTGCGCTTTAAGAATGTCAACTATATGAATGATAAAGCGCACGTCCTAGGGTTAAGTGAATGTTCATTTTATATTCAGTTTTCATAGAACTCGCTAGTAAGTGTCGTTAGATAAAGCGACTGCGCTGCTGCTTCCTGTACACCGAAGGTAGCGGCAGCGGTATGAGAAGTATGGCGTATACACAAGCGGGCTGCTCACTGCTGCTGTACTGTGGTTCGTTGAATTTACCCAAACCGGATAAAAATAAAAGTAAAACCGCTCAAGTACAAACAGGCCTTTGGGTAAACCCAAAGTTGGTGTTGGTGTTGGTACATAGTACGATCATTAGCTACTATAAAGTTTGACAACCTTATATTTGCGTGCGTGTGCACTCATTGAACTGCAAATATAAGTTTGTAATGGTTTATATATGTGATATTAGCAAGTTTCAGTTTTCTCCCGTATTTGTATTGTATAAAATAAAAAAAAATTAAAATAAAAACATATTTATTTGGGTGAACAGTTTTTTCTTAAATCTAAATGTCCATGCCGCCTTTTAGGTAATGTATGCCTTTTAGGTAATGTATGTGTGTGCCAGGGGATACCGCTCTTCCATCAACGAAAAGAAAATGTATAAAATATAACTAAAAATAACCAGTTGCGTGTGGTTGCAAAGCAAAGCACACATTGTGTATGTGTGCGTGTTTGTGTGTATAGTTATGTGTTCTGCAGCACCCTAGCCCTACGACCTTAGTCTTGGGATATCAGTTTTAATACTAGCCAAAGTACATACATTATACGTTCAAAATATATTCTTGATTTTGTATGAGGATAATTCCTCACTTTCCTGTACAATGTGTCCTCATATATATGTAAGAGTTTTTATCCAATTTAGAACCATTATTTTAAAATCACAGAACGGTTTTGGATATATATATATATATATATATATATATATATATATATATAACTATTGACTTTTTTGTATATACGAATCGAGTCAAATAGGAACTGTAGTCGCGCAAATGTTGTGTTTGAAGACGGAACGGGGATTGTCTTGTCTTTCTGACGGTTACTGAGTATGCTTGGTTCTAAATTAATGTTTTTTATATTTCATGAGAACTGTATTTAGAATGTATAACTTACGTACCGATAGCAAATTACTTTCTTTGTATATTACTTCTGTGGAGAAATAACGTGGCTTGAAGTACATAACTTTAAACAGAGCACGCTGGGCTCTTTCCAGTGTTAGAAACTGTCTCTTGAGATCTCCACCCAAAATCGAAATGCAGTACGTAATAATATTCATAATTCATTCTTGGGATAACATGTCTCAAGTTTTTGAATATTTACATAAACTTTCTAACTCTGGATACCATAAGTATTATTTCACTTCCTGCCTAAGTCCATCATTTTAGGTCACCTGGAAGTACTCTTAGGGTTTCCTCGATATACGTTACAGGTAGATAGTACAGTAGATAGTTAAACTGATACTTAATTTATATCATTTTTTTCTTTTTGTACGATACCCTAAATTTGAAGGCAAAATACATAATTAATAAAATTAAAAATAAAATAAAATAATAAGGCAAAATACATAATTAATAAATTGTAACTTATTTGAAAAATGTTCTTCACGAGAAAAAGTGAGACCGCTTTGTTGCCCGTCTGTCTAACCAATCATAATGGATCACAATAATTAATGCTTGCACTTCTTTAAGTACACGCTGCACTAGATATTGTTAATAGGATAACAGAACAGTAGGTCGTGTTTACTTTACTTCACATGTGGAATACACGAAATAACATTAGTCTATAATCAGCGACATCGCATTATGACCGATAAGCCCGCTGTCCTCATACAACTATCAGCACCTTTCCGGAAAAGATTAATTTCGCCGACAAAAATAATCAATTAAAAAAATTCACATTTTATAGGCATTTACCGCCGTATCTTTACGCCAGTGTCGCAATGGGTTGAGATATATCACGATCCTTACATATTTGCCATTTCTTCACATTCATAACTCACTTATTACACATTTAAAACATTTATATGCTTATAGACAAGACATCAATTCGTGTCTGTTACTTCATTTTAGTCACACGTCTGTGCAATTAATGGCTGAAATCCACAATTGTGGCTTTGAACTATTACCGTATCCGTCTTATTCACCTGATCTGGCACCGTCAGACTTCTTTCTGTTCCTAAAAGCATTTGGGGGGGTCAAAGATTTTCGACAAACGAGAGGTCAAAACTGCAGCAGTCGCATATTTTTACTCTAAGGAAGAATTTTTTTTTCAACGGTCTAAATGCTTTAAGTAGGAGATGGCACGAGTGCATCCAACTTGATGGTGGCTATGTAAAAAAATAAAAATATAACTGATTTAGTATGAGTTTATTTTAGTTAGGCCGAATACTTTTCGGTCCATCCTCGCATGTAAGTATTTATGTATCTATATCGGTATGTGACCTCCTAGTTCCCAAGAGAATGGATCAGTATTGATCATTTTTTTCGTTTAAAATCTGGTGAGGCGTGAAAAGTTCTCCATTTTAATGTAAGATGATTAGTATAAGTGTTGATGTAAACAGTTTGTTGCACAAGTTACAAATCTGTTACCATTGATAGAGGGCTACAGCCAAAGAGATTCAATCGCAATGACGCGCTACTGGCCCACAGACGAATTGTTAGAGAACAAATAGACTAACCACAAGACATAAGCGACGAAAAGTTCACAAGATTTCACTGTACATACTTTTTTTATACCACAGGCCGTAAATGTACTTTCTCAAGGTGTAAACGCATCGCAAAATGTTATACAATGTATTGGCGCCAAAATGAGAAAACAATTGGCAATCATATAGTAAGAGATAGTACCATGCTGCATTGCATCGGAATTGGGCCGGCATGACTGGGAGATGTACCTCTCGCTCACTCGATACCGCCTAAAGTGACATCTAAGGTGTCGCGCTTCATGTGGTATGTGAATAGTCGATGGCCTTTGGGAGGTGAAAAAGAGGGCAACGCATCGGCATAGTAATTATGCTGACGTTTGTGGGCGTCGGTAGTCGTAGAAAGGATCCGTTTGCTCGTTTGTCTCTCTATACTATAAAAAAGGTATAAAATTGTTGGATTCCTTATTCAAATGACCGGAGAGAAATCAGGCGCAGGACCGACGGTTTAATGTGTTTTCCGAGGCACGAGGGTGTAACGCCGCCAACTTCCTGACTGAACTGTAATTAGAAATTATAAAAATCCTATCAATTATGGCCGACCAGGGACTCCAACCTAGGACCTCACGACTGTGATCGAACATGCTTACGACTAGACCAAGAGTCAAACGTCACCATAACTTTCATATAAGAGTACGGGTTAAAGGTTTCACTTCTGTCAAAATCCACATGACAGACTCTATGTATTTTTTTAAATATACACTTATGTAGGTGTCCACGACATAGCTGTTCCTAGATTAAAATATCCGCAAAATTCGGGGTTTTGAGAGTGGGTGGCCGGCCCTTGTAATAGGAAACTTTTGTTGACGAACGCCAGGTTGTAGATTATTTCAACAGTTCCTTTAGAATTTAAGTTACGGTATCTAATGTCTAATTGTTTTTCAGTCCAACAAAGTCTCGACTGCAGCAGAGACGAGACAGATAGAAGTGGGCGCGGTGGGGGAGGGGGAGAAGAAGAAACACAACAAGATAAAGACTTCCAAGTACACCGTCCTCATGTTCTTACCTAAGAACCTCTCTGAGCAGTTCAGAAGAATCGTCAATTTTTATTTCCTTATTGTGACTGTCATCTCTATTGTAATAGGTAAGTGTTTCTCCGCGCGTTGTTGGTTGTATTTTGTCCCCCCTACGCCGATGTAACAGGAGAAAAGCGTTCTTATCGGATCGCATTAATGGTATTAACGTGCCGATATAAAATTGGCCTTACTTTGATTTTTTTTCGAGGAACTAATACTACACCAAGCCAGAGGTGAGGTACCTCCCCGGTCGTACCGACCCAATTCCCTTGCATAGGAGCGTACCTCCTGCTATGGGGCATGGATACCGCCGCCGCCAGTACGGTTCTACCTCTTCCTGAATATATATAATAAATAAATCTAATATATCTAATAAAAATATATATCACGACAGACAGTCCCGTGTCGCCCATGACCAGTATCGCGCCTCTAAGCTTCGTGGTCCTGGTCACCGCTGCCAAGCAAGGCTATGAGGACTGGCTGCGTCATAAAGCAGACAACAAAGTCAACAACAAGATAGGTAAGTAGCTGTGTTCGGAGTTGTAAAACTACCGCTATCGTCCAAGATTGTAAATACACAATATTAATATAATAATCACTTACATCCAAATGTACTATCGAAGATAGCAATGAATTGATAAAGCACGATAGTATTACTTATTTAAATAAAAAATAGCTGTGGAGGCGACGACAGCTTAATTGTATTGTTGCAATAGTTGTAACTCCCTTAAATATTGAAATTGAGAAAATCGTTTTCTCCTTCAGTCAGATCTCTCACAAATCGCACGAAACGAGATCATGACCTGATTGTCACGCTTGCACCTTACCCGTATTATTTGTGATGGGTATGGCCCGATTTGACTAAAATTAATATGTAAAAATAATAATAAAAATAAAATGTCTGTGGACTTATCGCACCATGTTAGTCTAGTCCTGTGGTAAGTACCGTTAGGACTTGTGTTATAGGTACTAGACAACGGATATATATTTTATATATTTGAGAAATCTTATATATTTAAGATTTTTATTATAGAAATACATATTTAGACATTCAAGACCTAGGCGGGATTCGTACCCGCGGCCACTGGCGGTCGTCAAAAAAGCCTCTAGTTTACTCTTTTCTATTACTATAGACTTCCTAGTCGCAATTGTAATTTCAGTATATGTTATTGCATAAATCATTATGAAATAATGATTATGTAATTCGTTCGTTCTCTCTGCCTACCCCGTTAGGGAACTGGCGTGATGATGTGTTGCTGTTGTTGCAATGAAATAACATGATGCAACAACTAGAAAACACCGGGTTTTACTATAATTATGATTATTCGAAATTTTTAATAACTTCAGTATATATAAATGAAATACCTGGCGTAAAGTGACATATGCGCTTGGTGTCGCCAGTCGTGCGGTTTGCGAGTAGCCGGTGGGCCATTGTGGGGGGGGGGGTTGCATCAGTAGTCGTAAGAAGGCTCCGATTGCTCGTTTGTCACCCTAAACTATTTTTTTTCATAGAAAAGGGGGGAACCGAGCAATCGGAGCGTTTTTACTACTATCGACGTCCCTGAACATCCACATAATTACTACGCCGGTATTATGTGAGTGAGAGGTACCTCCCTGATCGTGCCGGCACAATTCCGTTGCATAGGAGGATGTAGTGTCGTGCACTATGCATGGCACTACCTCTTCCTAAAAAAAATCTTTCTTCTTGTTCCAGTTGAAATAGTTCATAAAGGAGTTATAAAAGAAGTCCGCAACTCTAGCGTGGCGCCGGGCACTCTGGTGCGGGTGAAACGGGGGGAAGAGGTGCCAGCGGACCTGGTGCTGCTGTGCACCGCCGGCGAGAGGGGCAAGTGCTTCGTCACCACGGCCAATTTGGACGGCGAAACCAATTTGAAGACGTTACGAGTGCCGCCACCATTGGTGGGTTACACTCCTGGTATGATGTTTTATGTACTTTTTAATTCTGGGGTTGGCACCCCTATCGACCGTCTCACATAGGACCGCCTTGTTGTTTGTCTGTCTGTACCTTTTTCTCAGGAACACGTAGAAATATCTAGCTGACACTCGTGTCAGATGCTGACAAAAGTACACTTAGATTAAAGTAAACGCAATTAAAAGAAACACTTAGTTGTAATGACAGTATCTTCCGTTGATAAGAAAAAACCGTCGATAATCGAATCCAACTGTCACTGGGCCTGTTTCTTTTATCAACATGCTTGTATATGAAAGTGACAACTCACAACATACCTTTTAATGTACCTAATCGGAGTCGTCAGAGCCAATCAGATCCTGTATTGTTAAAAATGGCTATTTTCTGTTTCTTTTTCTGCATTCATAACTGAAAGCAAAATCTGAACATAGCTTTTTCGATGAAATCTAGCTTCAGCGCGTTCATTCTCTGAACAGGGAAATCTTTGTTGAGAGAGGGCAATATTAAGATCACGGCACTGATTTATTTATATATTAGATTAATATATAGAATGCGTTTCCGTACATACTCGTAAGACCCGCTGATAGAGTGCCTAGTTTATTTATCAATAGTCAGACGACGCATCACCCGAGTGTGGCAACTAAAGCGAGCCTTACTAAGAAGCCTCTATTTTAACACAAGACAAGAGTAAAAATTTATGTAATGGTCGGCTTGAATGTTGGAAACTGTACCTGTGGCTTGCAAAGAACGAGGTTGGACCAGTGTCACGACAGTACAATGAAAATTTGCTGAGTTATGTCTAATGCCGTAAAACATAAAGTGTCGCCTTTGATATTAGCTATCTATACCTAAGTTTCAAAAAAGATTCCAGCTGTTTTAAAAGTGTGCTATATGTGTTATGATAACTCTCCGTAACCTACCGTAGGTAACCTGAGCAGGTTTAGTTCCATAATGCGGTTAGTAGGGTACTATTGTTACGCTTCTAGCGTTTGTGATAAAGCTACCTTTGTGTGGTGACACGATTCAAAAATATCATCGTCATCATTGTCAGCTTTCGTAGCTCTAACTTTTTACGACTTCGTCATTCCACCAATAAATGAGTAAAATATGATTTTTTTTTTTAGATATCATACCCCATGGCATTCGAATTGAGGTTCCGAACCCAGTGGCAGATTTGTACACTTTTTATGGACGGCTGGAAATACCTAGACTAGACAGTTTGCCTCTCACTACAGACAACCTGATGCTGAGAGGTTCCAGGATCAAGAATACAGAATGGGCTATAGGGTGTGCTGTGTACACTGGTAGGTAATTTATTTTTACATCTATTTTTTTAGTTTATCTGTCGCAAGTTGCGTTACTCTTGGCTGAAGGGTAATTCCTGGAAAATTCCTGGATCCGTATAGTCGTGCCAAATGGTCATGGCTGGTCTCTGCTTGACTTATAGTATGTATGCACATTTGTCACGTCCATTTAAGTTAAAGAAATTTAAAAAAGACGGTGGTTTCAAAACACCATTACTGTTTTATTGTAAACTCTTGAATTTATATATAAATAGACAAATAAGGGATATGTAACTTGATTAAGATTAGTATGTATTATTAAAATATATTAGGCTCACAACGATTTCAAATGACGGCGAGTGGGTTTATATAAAATCAAACAGTAAAGTATGTCATGTAATCAATGTCTGATTAATGAAAAATTTTGCTGTCACATTTTAAACATCATGCATATGATATCTCCCGCTTGATATATATTTATTATATATTATTGATTAACACAAAGTTTCATCGCACTGTAGGCTGTAAGATCATGATGTCGACTGGCAGGATCATTACAATAAAAGTACTAAATACTAATGACTGAAGTATAACCTGCAATCATAAAATAGAACTCTTCTATCCGGAATTGGTTGAAACCGAAATTTTCTCTTTATTTGCCAGTAAAATTTTTCTCTCGGACTTTAATAGAAACCCGTATAAGGGCCCCAAGGAAAGTGAAATATGTAGTTTACGTATCTCACTTTTTTATTACGCGATAACAATAAGACAACAAAAAAAGACTGAAAAGGTTTCGTATGTGTGTTTATAGGTGAGGAGACGAAACTGGCGCTAAACTCCAAATACATGGGAAACAAATTCTCCTCCACCGAAGCAGCCGTCAATTGTTTCATCGTCTTCTACATATATCTCCTAGCCATAGAGATGGCGTTCTCGCTGGTGGCCAAAGTGCTTATAGAAAAGTTGAACTACGAGCGCAAGGTTTACTTAGGCGATGCGAATCTACATGCGCTGGACATAAATAGTTTGCTCCAAGACCTCTTCTCGTTTCTGCTGCTCTACTACTACATTATACCCATGTCTCTATACGTCACCATAGAGCTGTATAAATTTATTGGTAAGTTTGAAAATCGTTACTGATCAGATGTAAGTCAGCGATTCCATATTGATCAGAAATAGCGCGGTGGCAGTGGTGGTAGTAATATGAGGAGGCATTTCTCGCTCATACTATACCACTGTAATATGACAGCTGTCTTGTCTCGTCTCATGCGGTCCAGAATTTCCGTTGGCTCTACCAACTTAAGTAGTTGTATATAAATAACATGACTCCGCTGTTTCTCCCGCGTAACTCCGGTCCTTTTGTCACTAGTCGTAGCGTCATGGTACATAGGCTTCCTCGATCAATAGACTAGTCGACACAAATATAATTGCTCAATTCGGGTAAGTGGTCCCTGAGATTAGCGAGTCCATACAAAAAGGAAACTCTATAGCTTTATATGTTCACGTGTTTCGGCAGTCATCAAAAGGCACCGTCTGTTCGTTTGCCACCTATTATATACTATGGACTATACTATTATATAAAATGTAGGTAAACTTATTATACAACTAACATGTCTGCTTCTAATATTCCTAACAACTACATTAGCCTAGTTTTATTTTGTAGTTTACCTACTGCCGACGACCATAAACATTCACATATGTCGCCCTCCCCTCCATGGAACATAAGTTACAAGGCATCGGCCGTCGTGGCGTTTTCTTTAAATAGATTGTGTGTATCCAGGGTTTTTTTGTGAGGGTACATGTGGCACACATTGCCTCCGATGGAAATTTCAATAGGGTTAGGCTAGAAGAAAAGAATTGGGTAGAAATGAATACGGACAACAGGTTCTATGAATTAGATTGCCCCCAAGAAGAAGTGACAAAAAGGCGTGTGTGTAGAATAGATACGCGTGTTTTCTGGTATTTTCATATCCGTTATCTGGTACCGGTACCTTTTCCTGGAACTTTATCAATGTCAAAATCGCATTGTACCTATATCTTACTTATATAATATCGTGCCTATCTAAATTTAACTTTATTATTTTTTTTACATGTCATACTGACAATATTTCTTTTCGTTTTTCTTTGTGACACAGTACACAGTTTTTATATTGGTCGAAAGAAGTCCACAAGATTGCTGTTGGGGTACTATCCAAAATCAAAACATTGACTTACCAGACACGATTTAGTTAGGCAATACTTATCGAAAATGAATAAATTGTACAAGAAATAATTTATTATAAACATTATAGGTTCCCTCTTCATAGGATGGGATGAGGAGTTGCGATGTGACGAGACTGGCAGGCCAGCGAACGCGAATACCTCCGACTTGAACGAGGAGCTCGGACAAGTGGAGGTTCTATTTTCCGACAAAACCGGTACTCTCACCAAGAACCTCATGGTATTTAAGGGCTGCTCCATCAAGGGACAAATTTACGAGGAAAGAGATTCAAAGTTGTACGACACACAATGTTTTGATGAGCCGGCTGATACGTTTCAGGTCAGTGTTTTGTTTTACAAAAATGGATAAATCGGGCTTGGTCTGTCACCGCAGCCATTTCTATGTCTCCAAAATCAACAGCAGCCATCAATTGTGACCCTGTAATATGATCGTTGGAAGCTCTCTGGAAAAGCCAAAACTGTCTTCGTAACAGGCGTGAACAATTCGTTGTGGACAGTGCGCTCCGTATCAGGCAAAAAATGACGTATTGTGTAAAGAGTCTTTATCATATCTCTATTAGAGCATTATTATAGGATGTATGATATAAAATGTAAAACAATTTGAATTAAGAACCGTAATTTCATTAAAGTCTAACAATATATTGGGCCATTGACAGCGGTGGGTCTAACACAGACACTAGGAGTTCCAGAAAGGATGTTCACAAATATCCCTAAATTATCTTGGTATGACTTACTCTTAATAGGAACAACTCCCACCTAAACTTTCAAGTCCCTTCCCTAAACGGAATTATAAATCCGCCACTGTACAAAGTGACTTGAACGGTCATACTCACTACATCTTGACTAGTTTCTTCCCATTTGTACATTGCAAACAGTACAGGGCCAACCCTAAGGGTGTATTGACGTCAAATGGCGTTTTTAAGTCGACTGCAAAATCGACAAATGATATACGTTAACGATGGTGATAAGCACGTGTTTACGTTTCACTTTTATCATTTTACACGATTATAAATATTTTAGTTGCAATTTCTATTTCAGACAGACATTAAATTCTTTTTCACGATCCTCGCCATATGTCACTCAGTCCAAGTATCCAGCGAGGACATGAAGAAACTAAGCGCGCGTCTATCCGTGCACGAGAATTTGCAACTGATGAATTTTTTTCGAAAGAAAAAGGCATGCAAATCTAGCAGTGGTAAAATAGCCGACAATATGTCTTGGAGCGGTCTACATGAAAATGGCAGCAAAATGGATTACCAGGGTAGCAGCCCTGACGAGAAAGCCCTTGTAGAAGCAGCTGCTAGGATTGGCGTAACTTTTTTAGGCGAAGAAGGCAATAATTTATTACTAAAAGTGGGCGAAGATACAGAAATGTATGAGAGGTTACAGATTATAGAATTCACTTCTGAACGCAAAAGAATGTCGATCATAGTTCGAGATAAGGATGGGAGGGTGAGTCACCACTTATCTAGAAGTAATCTTCAGCTGGCGTGAACTTGGACGATTAGAGATCATGTGATGTTAGAGATCTGCAGTGTAATGTGGAACTCGTATGGCAGCCCTACCTAAAAAGGCCAACATGGAAGTACTTAAAAATAACAAAAACTTTGAAGCTCTTGGAAAGTTTGTAAATAACGAATTATCAAAACAGTCTATTAAGTGCATTACTTATCCACGGTATACCTAATATTTTGGAAATCTATAAATAATAGCTATTTAAGGAAGGACGGGTACATACAAGGTGTATGTCCATAACAAACAAGGTTGGACTAGTATACTCGCTTAATGGGAATTAGGCGAAGATTGTTTATTTGTTAATCTTCTCTGTATATAATGACGAAAAGACGCAAAATTAAATCAGGTTTTGTGTTTTTTGTTTTTTTAAGGACTCGCTTAATATCATATTTTAATGTAGCCAATGTCACCTGACCAGCTAGAGTTCAACGACACCTCGTACGTTCAAATCCGTCGAACCATGCAGGCTGCAGCAGAGAACATGGGAATCTACATTCTTACGCAGTCGTGATAGGGTTATTTGATTTTCCATAATTTATTTGTCAAATATTTTTAGTTATAGTTATTATTATAACATTTCAAATATTTCTAGATTTGGTTATTTTGCAAAGGCGCTGAAACATCGCTGTTCCCTATTTGTAAAGACACTGCGCTTATCGAAGAGATCGACAAGGATATTAACACATTCGCCAATAAGGGGCTGAGGACTTTGGCGATAGGTTATAGGGAAATAAGTAACGAGGAATACGAGAAGGTGGCAGAATGTAAGTAACTATGTATGTTAGGATTTCGGATAATTAAGCCATTATTTCGGTACACCTACCTACATGAATTAACAACTAATTGTTCAACGGGCCTATTTTATTGTTCTCGAGCTGTGCCTACAAAGAAAAACTAGTAATTAAACTAAAGTAATTGCTATACTTACTAGTTTAAAAAAAACTGCATGTGTGGTTGTGTACACGCGTTGGAAATTCTTTGGCGTGAAAACTCAAAATGCTGTCTACAGCTGTCTTCAGAGTTCGCATCGTTAAAATTTACTCTCATCATTTTTCTCTAATGCGCAAAAGAAGTACAATTTCAAAGAGACAACTAGAGCAAAAGTACTTTTCAGGTCAAGTTAAACAAACCCAAAGAATGATGGAATTGTAATAATTTTAAGAGTTCATCAGGAAGCCAGAATCTATCCAGTCCAGATCCAGGGCATGGACCTAGGCTTATATTCGTTATCAAGTTATATCGAACCAAACTCAATGGGCCTGTGATATTTTATCACAGAGTGCTGACGGCTACCTTCCATCTCCATCATCAGAATTGTTCAATTCAATTATATAGTATACAGTATATTCCAATGCTAAATTTTTTGGATGCAATTCACCTAGCTTGGTTCTCCTACACACTTCCCGGTGTCAGTATAGTATAAAAACTTTTAAAATATAAGTAAAGGGGCAAATGGAAGGAGATCTTTAATAAAGCAGATATCACGAGGCCCTTTCTTGACTTCGGATGAAAGTTCACTCCACCTTCGTGGACGCTCAATTGCGCCAGAAGATTATTGCCATCTAAATATCGTACATGTTCGTAGCTATAAAACTGCTAGACGGCAAGAGTGCTAAGGCGCTACAGTCGGTAACGCAACAGTACCGGGTGTTGGAGCAGCGGCTTACTCTGGTCGGAGCCACCGCAGTGGAAGACTGTCTACAGGACGGAGTGGCCGACGCCCTCGCCGCGCTGCGGGCGGCGGGAATAAAGATCTGGGTCCTAACTGGAGACAAGGTAAATGGTTCGTTGACGGTAGGAGCGCTCAGGCAACATTCTTTGACGAAGCAGTACCGAGAGTTAATGCAGCAGCTAACTCTGGTAGGAGCAGCTGCTATGGCGGACTGTCTAAATACGGAGTAACAAACGCACTCGCCACCTCGCCACGCGCGGCGGGAATAAAGTATGGGTGATCACTGGGGCCAACACAGATATAATATCTGTAATGTGTGTCGGAATAATATAAAATCTCCTGTTTATACCGAAATTCGGGATGAGATGAGAGAATTCGGCATAAGCAGTGTTATATAAAAAGGGTATATATAAATATTATCGATTGTATTTCTAGGTAGAAACAGCTATAAATGTGGCACAGTCCTGCGCACACATATCCGAGAACGACAGACGACTGCACCTCATTGACATCCAAGAGGAGGAGACGCTGCTGGCTCAACTGGAGATCTGCAAGCGCACGCTCAACGAGCCCAGCTACAGGGAGCTCACGCTTATCGTAGATGGAGTGAGCATGAGCAGGATACTGGATACGCCGCTGCAGGATACGTTTGCAGATATGTCGTTGAAGTGCCACGCTGTGTTGTGCTGTCGGTTATCGCCGATACAGAAGGCTAAGGTAATTACGAAATTATTATTAAAATCATACGGCCATAAATACTGTTACAATTAAAAATTAAAAAATGTTACCTTTGAATTTGGAATCTGTCATTTTTATACTATTGTTTATTGTGTTTTCACATTTTGGTGCTAATACATTGTACAATATTTTGCGATATTAAAATGGACTTATCAACCATAAAGAGAACAGAATCGCTGTGATTGCACTGTACAAAGGTAGGTATGGAGCCAAGTGCAGTTTTTAAAACTCTCCATACACTTGTTGTTAGTCCAATGTTTGTGTAATTGTGTTAATAGGTATAGCGAGACTGTTTGTGACAGAGAAAGGTCTGTCCGGCCACGTAGTCTTCGGGTGAAAAATGTGGTCCTGCTTCGACCACCTTTTTCATTAATTTCATCATAAGGGAAAGAATTCGAAGAAGGCCTGTCAGAAAGCAAAAGATTTTATCTCGAGAAATGAAGATAGCATCTAGAACCATGCCGCGTATTTTAAGACAAGACTAAGGACTTGCAGCGTATACTATACACATTGGTCACTTCTTAACCGATAAATTAAAGATGAACAGGGTGGTAAAATTGAAACAACTACTGAAGCGGTACGCAAAGGGAGGTCACAGTAAAACTTTGTTTACGGATGAGATTTTTTTTACAAACATTTTAACAAACAAAATGACCGTGTTTTTGCTCAAAGCTCTAAGTAAGCCTCCCAAGTTGTCCACAGAGTGCAATGTGGGCATTATCCGACTTCAGTGATGGTTTGGTGGGGTGTCAGCTATGAAAGAGTGACTGAGCCATATCTGTCTGAGGAAGGTATCAAAACATCGGCACATTGAGTGTATCAAGATACTAGTCCTGATCTTAATCCGCTGGAATATGACTTATGGCCCGTTTTAGAGAGTACAGCTTGCTCTAAACGCCATGATAATTTGGAGCCCCTAAAACAATCCATATGATAGGCAGTGAAAGATTTCCCCATGGAAGGAGTGTGTGCTTGTATCGATAACTGGCCTCAACATTTAAAAGTCTGTACTGGAGACCACTTCGAATAAGCTTTTCAAATTTTTAACTGTTTTATATTTGTGTATTATCTAACACGCTGTGAAAGTAATAAATGTTTTCTGCAATTAATTTATTTTTTCTTTAGGACTAGGTATAGTCTTGTAACAAAGAAAAAAAATATTTTACATTACATTCGCGTAGTTAATGGACATTTCTAAGTCAAGTATTCTAAGGTAGGTTTGGAGTGCAATAAAAATGAGTCTTGTGGAATCTGAAGTCAGGTGAGGCTGAGTGACGAGTGCACAAAAAAATACTGATCGTCTAAAATGATACTCAACATCGACTAAAATGATACTCAACTCGAACTTCGCGTTGCACAAACATTCTATAAGAATGTTTGTGCAACGCGATGTTCGAGTAGACGGAAGTTTACCTCCAATCAGATGTGGATACGTTTTATCGAGAGCTACTGCCATGTAGCATTGGAGCCGAATTGGGTCGGCACATCCAGGGTTGTACTAGGAGAGGAGCAATCGCTCACATGATACCGCCGCAAACTGACAGCTACGCTGTCGCAATACGTGTGATTTCCAAGGTTCCGGTGATCCATTGGAGGAGAAGAGTGAAGGAGAGCAACACATCTGCATAACAAATATGCGGATGCCTATTGGTGGCGGTTGTCACCAAAAGGCTCCTACATACTATAAAACAATAAAGAGAAGAGGATCTCCTCGTAGTCTATTCGATGGATGAATGTAAAATTACATGCTCTGAACTCTAAGCGATGTAGTGGTACTGAATGCGTAACTTCCTTTAGTAGTGTGATGAGTATATAGATATTTGATTAGTTAAAATCAAAGTAAAAGCAATCTTGAGAAAACAAATAATTCTACCATCTTGATGTTTTAATTTTCAGATAGTTAAATTAATAAAGAACAGCAAAGAAAAACCGATCACGGCGGCAATAGGTGATGGCGCCAACGACATATCTATGATTCAAGAAGCTCATGTCGGTTTCGGAATTTATGGAAGGGAAGGACACCAGGCCGCGAGGTGAGCTCTTTTCATTAAAGCCCGGTTTCACTTCCATCATTATGGTGTCGATGACTCTTAACTATCACACAAATGTTTCATATTAATTAGATACTTCTAATCGGAGCCTGAAAAACCGAAAATGTTACTTTATTTCTCATTTAAGTTAATAATTACCGGGACTTCTATAACAACCTGAAACCGCCCAAAAAATCTTGTACTACGTACTATTAACGTAAACATATTTAAGGGTCTCCCTTGACATACATTTGATTTCACGTAGTCTCGGGTAAAACCACGGATCACAGCAAGGACCTATATAAATTTATGAACGTTTTAAGGTGTGCAGATTTTGCATTTACGAAGTTCGCCATGGTGCAGAAGATGTTGCTGGTGATGGGACATTGGTACTACCAGCGGCTGGCGACGCTAATACATTACTTCTTCTATAAAAATATAGTCTTAGGTAATATTATGGTAAGGAGTTTGATCTAAATTTATTTTATATGATGGGCAAAGCTATAATTATGCCAGAGGTTACGAGTACCCTGCACGCGGGAATTTATAAGGAAAGATGTGTGCTCGTAGCATTGAACTATAATTGTGCATTAGGCAAATATCATTGAAACGCTCAAAGCTTCTTTTTATAGCGTACGCTGAAAAATACGCAAACCCAACCCTGTGGTACCTACCGACAGCCATTAACACCAGCACGGTTCATGATTATGCAGATGTTTTACCCTTGTACAAAACTCATCCCCCCAATGGGCCACCGTTTACTGACAAACCGTACGAAGCACGATAGCAATTTTTATGTGCGTCGGCTGAACTGAAAGGCTCCGTCTAGTCGTTTGCACTGTGTAGTGTATACAAAAAAACAACAAGCAATCAGTCCTTACGACTGCCAAAAGCAGTGAAGATATACAACTATTTTTTCTATACGTAGCACACGTGGGAGGAGGTAGTGCCATACATAGTGCATGACAATGCATCCTCTTATGCAAAGGATAAGGGCCGCCACGACCGGGAAGGTACTTCTCGCTCACATAATACCGCCGTAAAGTGACATCAATGGCGTAGCCCTGTAGCTACGTGGTACCCGCTACGGAAGTTTGTTAGTATTTGAAACACATTGAAAATTAATTATAGCGTAAGAGAATCCATAAAAAAATCTGCTTTATTGCATCACCGATGCTCCATCGAATATATTTTTATATATAATATGCTACGACTATATAATTTCTACGACTCTAAAATATAATCTATATGATCTATCTAATATATAATATCTTCGCTTTACCTTGAAGACAAATGTTAAAAAGGTGTACTAGATAGGTAGATAATCAATATACCTAAACACGGTCCAGTGACTCACTGGATGTTACGATAAAAGACTGTGATCGGTACGAAAATTACTCGAAGTGAATAAGTGGAAATACCTTAATGTTTCTCTTAAAATTATTTCTGGTATTATCATTTATTATAAACACATAAATATAGTGACATATGACACTTGTCTCTGGCTAACCTATTCGGATACTGGCATAACGATGTGTGTATTTTTGTTATAATTTTATTTTTGTTTCGGTTTTAGTTCTTCTTTCAAATAAGCTCGGCGTTCTCAACACAGTCGATATTCGATTCTTTGTACTTGACGTTCTATAACCTAGTGTTTACGTCCGTGCCGTGTCTCCTGCTGGCGGTCACAGATCAGCGGTGGTCGGCCGATCTGCTGTTAAAGTAAGTACGTTTGTTACACGCACGCTGACCTAAATCGTGATACCAGCGGCTGGCAGCGAAGCGGCGAGCAGTTTTATTGTAACAATATCATTTTCAACTTTTTCTATTGTGAAGCTCGAAGTGGTCGCGGCCGCTAAAGGTCTTAATCGTTTAAAGGATACCCGCGCAATAACACTGAAACTGCTCGTCGCTTCATTTATGGTGGCTGCCATCTTGGTGTGAGTTGAGCCTTAGCGCCTATAACAAGCTATCGATAATAGCACAGGACGACGGACGACAGGACGGGGTAGCCACATCTAGTGGAGGTGCAACCTCGCATTACTTCAACCGTCTGTACTCAAAACGCGTGCGATCTGTAAAAATATTACTTACTTTCCACCAAAGTTTACCTAAATCTGATGATGGTCCCGTATCATCATGCAGGAAAAAGGCAAACAGCTATTTCTTAATGTATTATTTGGAGCTCCATCTATTAAGATACGTTTCGACCCTTCTCTTCCCCAACAGAAAAGAGTTATGTGAGTGAATACAACTATAATTCTTTAAGTTGCGGACTACATTCGCTTTCTCTCTGGACAGACTAAGCAAATTGGGCGACTGTGGGATTTTGCAACTTCGCCACCCTATTATGCCGCTGTCAATGTGTTTGAAGTGATAGATTTTTTCAGAAACCCAACTCTTTACCGCGAGATAAGGAAGAACAGGCTACTGTCTTGGCAGTACTTCGGGGCATGGGGCCTGTCGGCCGTGTACCACTCCGCTGTCATCTACATGTTCTCCTGGGCCGTCTTCTACGTACCCGTCATACATAACGACGGCAAGGTCGTCGACTTGTGGTAACTTGTTTCTTTTGTGAATTAATAATAAAAGAAACTTTATTTGTAAGAAAACACACTGAACCATACACATACAGTCTAAGGTAAATAAAAAGAATAAAAAAACTGTCCATATCGTGCTGGCAACAATTTAATTTAAGTTGTGTGCAAGCACGATCCAGATCATTCATGATAACAACCAACAATAACATGGGGAGATCGAATAAGAGGTAGTGCCAAACAAATTGTGCCGTTTTCACCTAGCTTGCACGATGACGCCGTAAAATGATAGCTATACTCGCCTTTAGGTTCGTGACTTCTCGGTGGCCGTCGGAGGGGAGGACATAGGAAGAGAACATCTCCGTTAAAAGAATGTAGTTGTCTATGGGCGTCGGTATCGTCATCAAAAAGCTCCTACTGATAGTGGTACATGTCATTGATGCGAAGCCTTGCGGCCTTTTGGCTGAACACACAGAAGGGGCGGATCTGTTCGAAGCCCGTCGCGATTCCTTCAATGGGGCCCCATTATCCTTATCTTCCAATAGAGAGGAACTTCTACGCAACGGAATTGGGCCAGCACGACCGGGGAAGTACCTCTCGCTTGGGGGGGGGCTGATAGGAGGCCAACGCATCCGCGTAACAATAATGCGAATGTCCGTGGGCATCGGTAGTCATCAAAAGTCTCTGATTACTTGTTTGCCCCTTATGCTATTAAAAAAGATTAACCAATTAATGTTATGTTTCAATGTACGCAATGTTCTCGGGACCGTGCCCCCTCCAGCTGGGGCTCCGTGACCCGATTGGTCACCCTACGATTACACCGCAGACCACAACCATAACTTATGTTTGTGTGGGTAGATTATTTTGAGACGTGAATGAATGGACTAAACGAACATATTAAGAATGATAATTGAATATTTACTCGTTAAACAAGTTTCATACTGAATCAATTTCTATCTAATTAAGTTATCTGTCTTGAGTTAACACATTGCGCATTATGTAACGTAATAGACAACGCATTTGCACAAATTGATAAGTAATGTAAATATTCCAATAAATTTATTTATGTAGGAAAAATATGTTTTTTCTATAAATAATATTTACTTAATATTTATAATTATTCGTTTCTGTATACTATAACATATAGAAACTACTATAACATTTCTGTGACACTTCCGAAGCACCTTGTTGCCAAAAATAAAAAGTGTATTATGTCAAATTGAATGTTACTACGTTTACATTGTCTTTGCATTATGTCGCGAATGAAACAAGCCTTTTTTATTGTAAATATTACAAAAAGCTGTCTCATACGCAAAATGTATATTGACATCCTTTGTCATTGTGCCTTAGAAATAACAATTATTAACTTTCTTAATAATCTTTCATTTTATTTAAGATCTTTATATTATGCTCTTTTTATCACAACACTTTACCGCATTATTACTCTATATTACGTCGACGGGAAGTACACCATATTTGCTTACCGTTTAGAACACTTTAAAAAAAAATGGACTATAAACATTTGAATAATGTTCTAGGACTTTCGGTGCATGCTGCTTCCATTGCCTTGTGGTAGTGGTGAATCTGAAGCTGTGGCTGCAGGCTCGCTACCAGACCGTCCTCTTCATATTATCTGTTGTGCTCTCTATACTCGTATCCATGGCTTTTAGCACTGTTTATTCCGTAATCAATGTGTAAGTATCTATTTGTATTTGCTTTATGAAGAAATCACTATGCACCTTTAAATAATTTAGTAAGAAATAGTGGAATTGCTGCATTGCAGCCAAAACGTGCACGATCGGGGAGGTACCTCTCACTCATGTGATTGGTACAACCTTAAAAGTGATGACTGCTATCGTGTTTCGCGCGGTTTGTGTGTGGCCGGTGGACGATTGGGGGATGGGGTGAAGGAGGTGTACGCATCTGCCAAATTATTATCCTTGCAGATGTAAATGGTAGTTGGTAGCTGCTAAATGGCTGTATTTTCGTATAACGTATGATTTTATCAAGAACGCAAATTAGGAGGAAAAATGTAAAAAAAACAATCTCATACAGTTTACATTGTCAAACTTGACTTTGTAATTCGTGTTATTTATAATGATTTTCACTTTGTATTGATTTTTTTTTATTTCAGCCATATCGACGGCGACATTCTCGACACGTACATAATGCTGCTCACATCGCCGTCGTTTGCGTTCCTGAACGTTTTAATAGTAGTCGCTACCCTTACGCCGGATTATGCTCTAAGACTTATTTCCGACAAGTGGGGAAAGAGAAATGTGAAAGCCGCACAACCACATATTATTATTTCTACAACTAGACTTTAAAAAACTATTCTGTCATCCTCATTCTGGTGAGGTATGAGTGGCGTCAAATTGTCATACAGACACTTTACACTCTATGATAAAAAAAGACCAGATAGAATATAATAGAAAGGTTAGAAGAAAATTCTAAATTCACAGTTTTCTGCTGAAAGCAGTAAATTACAGTTCCAAATCTCTCCAAATGGGCGCTAGATGAAAATGCGTCAAGTAAAATTTACGCGCCCACCTTTCTGATACATGGAATAGATGTTTCTGGTCTCTAGTCTCCATGATTCGAATCAGTCTTATTTCTGAACCCTAGAGTGAGCCATAGGCTGTGGAAATGCACATGAAGGATTACCTGCCTGCAGGCAGTGAATTGATGGATTTACATCGTGCTAAGAGCGATAATTTGTACAGTAAAAATAAGTAAATGCTCCTGTTGTGATACTAAATACAATGATAGCTATGTATTTTTAAAGAATACCGCAGTTAATATAATGAATTTATCTACTCTAAATTATCCTCCCTATTGGATGATATGCTTGACAGTAGCTGTTTCGTGTTGCGCATAACAGCTGGAAAATGTAATAAATTAACTGGAATTACGCAAAGAACAATTACAAATGTCAGTGTAAATAAATAAAAAATAATAACCGTCTATTTCAAAACGACAAAGTAATTTATAAGATGCCGATATGCAATAAATTATCAGAAAGATGATATAGATAGAGTAAGGAAGCCATAGGCAGGCCTATCAATGCAAGTGGGGTTGGTTGAAATGTGTTGGTTACTTAGAGAATGTAGAAATAAACGGCTTTGTTCCGCATGCGCATTGGACAGACAAATATTCACAGCGCGTTTTAAATTTATATAACTACGTTGAACGTTGAACAAAACAACAGATTATTTATTTGGAATCAATTTGTTTGTAACATCCATGGAAATTAGTCTACTGAACTGCTATTAGCATCGTTTGAATAGATTTCTGCGCTACCTTTACTCCCAAAAGAACTAAAATATGACGTAATGACGCTGATATTCTAACATGATATAACTGCCTATGGCACCCATAATCTATCTATATTATCTTTATGATGAAATCATCCCATACACATCATTATGTGTTTGTCGTTTTCCCAGCCACGTCGAAATCTTGAATCTCAGGTTCTAATCCTAGTGTAGACCAAAATATGTATATTATGCACACGAGAACTGTATATGAGACTCATGGGCTCTTTAAAACTAGATTGCTCACAGAGTAGCAAGAGCGCACTTTGTAATGCCTAAAAATATGGGTAGCCATTTTTGTTACTTACACAATATACTATTGACAACTTTCTGATCGTGACAATTGCAGAGTTTAAGTACCTATGTTCAAAAGTTCGCAGAGATGCGTAGTGTATGCGATCACAGGACGCAGTATAAGTTATACCTGTCAAGCCACATAACAAAAGTTATACCTGTTGAGAGTATAAAATAATGGAATACATGAACACTAATATTTTTTTTGCTATATTTAACATCTAACTAATTGTCTATCAAGTCCTTTTTATTTTATAGTAACAGTAAGTTTAAAAGAGTTTACAAAAGCAAACGAAATAATACATATTAGTAGTGTTAGTGGTAGTAGTAGTAGTATTAGTAGTAGTAGTAGTAGTGTTAGTAGTAGTAGTAGTAGTAGTAGTAGTACGAATTACGCGCCATTTGTTCATCCACTGAGTAAGTAGCACCAGAAACTCCTGCAGACCTTGTACATAGGTTTTTGCAATGGAAAAATATTTGATTGGTAATAATAAAGTTATTATGATAAATCAAAAGTGCATTTATAGGTAATATAAAAATGTTAAGTATAGCAATACACATACTTATATTAATTGTAACATTGTTATTTTTTGTTTTTATTCTTAATTAATATTACAATAACTTATGACCTATTTTTTAAGTAATACTTCTTTAAAGACGTTATTACGTTGTCTTCTGAACGAAGAAAGCGTTACGGCAGCGTGGAGGTGGTAGATTCGCAGCCTTGAACTTGAAGTTTTGGGAAGATTGTTCAAGAAGATACTCCTGTGTCTAGTTAGAAAAAATGTCCGCTAACTTCAAGTAAATTTTTTGTTATGATTTATTTTTCCACTTGTCCGTTGCCCTCAGTTTTTTTCTCCATTGAAATTTCACTTCCACTTTGTGTCCCAACTCCCAGTACACATTTTATTTTTTATACTTTTTAAGTAACTCTAATTAAATAAGTAACTATTTATTTAGTTTGTTGAATTTCGTTCCCCTAAGCACCGAAAATCATAGCGATAATATAGACAGAGAAGGGGTGCCGTAAGCCGTTATGAGACCATCTTGGTTGAAGCGAAGGAAGATGAAGACGCATTACTCTCATTGTGTACCTTAAGATGATAACTAAGGTACACAATGAGAAATGCGTGCCCATTGCAAAAACAAAAAAAATAAACTGTCTTCCCTTCTCTATCTATATTATCCCTATGAACGAAAGGCAACGCAATTGCATGTGTATATTTATGGCCATCGGCAGTCACCAAATGGCTCTGATCGCTCATATTATATATTTAAAAAAAGACATTATATGAATTAATGTTTGTTTCCAAGCCAAGCCATAACGCTAATAAATAATAACTCATAATAAAACTTTATTTTTCTTACTGACGAGTAGCCTATTAAAATTGTTCTAACTTGCTTCTAAGATGGTCTTCGTGCAGTCGCCGGTCCTGGGTGGATGCGAGTAAACAGGAGATCGGTCGTCTTGGCGTTCCCTGAAAGAGGCATATGTGCAACGGTGGACCGATAATGGTGACGATAAACTTGTTTCTACACCATATTCTATTGAATTAACATAATTATGAAACTTGTTTCCTAATACACAAAACAGGAATCTTCTGCTTGGCCTCTGTAACCAGTTCCAATAGGAATCAAAATATTTAAAAGAACGAAACGTCAGAAACCGTTCGTCAAAAACAGCTGTTATAGACAGATGTCAGGACGTGACTACCTACAAAATATATAGTTTACGGGAGCCACCTGAAAAAGAACTATATACTACGTAATACTACAAAAGTGATTTGGAATTTTATATTCCGATTTGCGATACGAACTAACGGCTAAACAAATTGTAATGAAACCAAGTATTAAAAAAAACAGAATTGGATAAATCTAATATCTATCCAGACAACGAAGTCTATTACCGTGGTATAATTTTAAAGTACACTGCACAGTGTATATCGCGAGAAATATTGATTATGTACTTAATTCAAACTTGATACAGCAAAATCTCATTTTGTTTTTTTTTGCGATGGCTTTAAGACGTTCCGGAGAAATTCCCCAAGACGCTGTAATTTTGTCCGAAACCGAGGCATCAGGTTATATTTGGGAAGTAGTCTCAAACTGGGATTCTCTCTCTGATACGTAAGTTATACTAATTTACTACGAATCTTGAAAAACAGCCCTCAAATAAATTTAATATAAATTGATCATGTGTAAGATTATATTAATGTGATTGGATCGTGCAGCATATATATATGTATAATTTCTGGGTATCTTTTATAGATATTTGCTAGACTGTGGTATCAGTAGAGAATAAAAACAATTATTTTAACACAAATTTTATAGAAATATTTATAAATTTTGGAGCTCTCTTTATTCTCTAGTAAGTAGGAAACCCAACCTCAACTAAAACTGAACATGAATACTGTAACTGGGCTTATGAATGAAGATGATCCTGAACTGTGAATGGTGCACAGGAATTGAGTGCAATTAAGTTTTACCGGTGTTATTTTCTGTACAATCAATGTTTACACAATTTTACTGATATTTTTTATACCATGGGCTTTTATATATTTTCTTAAGTAGTCAAATCCAAAAATGTGCTAACAGTGATACTATTTTTTTTTGTGAAAGTGAATTTATCTAGAGAGGATTGAAGTTTGTCCTGTATTTCCAATACTTTGAAAATGCTTATAAATTTGACTGTATAATAGATAATATTTTTTACATTTTACAGATGGGCATTGCGACATGGTGCAACAATTTTAGGTGCAATTAATTCATTTGCCGGAGTCCTTATAAACAGGCATTATCGTTGGCGATTTAGATTAGGTCAATATGGATACATGTCATCTACACTTCCTATCGTTGTGATGCCTGGGATGATCACAGGCATACTCCATAGACATGTCAGTATAATACATAGTCATAACACAATAAACAATTTAATTAAAAGTTGTTGATGTTTCAAATGATTCTTTTTAAACAATACATAAAACAATTTAGTTATTTTATGACTTGGTTAAATTTTTATAGCTTATATTTTAATTCATTATATTTATCATTTTACATGTATAGAATCAATTGATACCACAGTTTCTGTAACATTGTAAGATAAAATTTCAATATGATCTGCTTTGGACCTTCTGAACTTGTTGGTTGTCACACATATTTTCAATTCCTGGCTATAGGGCTGCCAAGTTTTGGTTATTAGAAAAACTCACCGCTGAACTCCAGGGGTCATGTCACACAGTTTGGGAAACCCCCTTGTAGACCAACCTTCAATGAATGAAAGCTGAGTTATTGATGATTATATTTCTTATATCTCTCAATTTCCATAATAATGATGGCTGCCGATTCTAAATGCTTTGCTGCTACATCCTTCAGGGGATTATATTTGTAACAAGACTGTTTTAAATTTTATGTGTAATTTATCTCAATTACTTTCATGGAAAAAAGCATATGTCCTGCTCAATGGCCTAGCCGACCAACCATCATGATCTGTAAATGTTACACCCTCTTTGCATCCATTATATCACATGTTTACTATTATACTGGCTTATAATTTATAGAAATATACATGAACTATGAGCTACTACCACTAAGGTACTAAATTCTTTTGTGTTACACTTTAATTTTGTCTGCAATCTATCAACCTTATCTCAAATTGTTTTATCTTGTATTGAAGTGTACCTAAAATACTGTAAATAATACAATTTCTTGATTGCGAAACGAATGGCTCTGAGACAACCGTAGAACAAAAAGGCACCATTCTGGAACTACAGCAGAGCTGAGCGCGGGTGACATGCCGATACTTGAAGTACTCCAGAATCTATTTAATTTCGTCATTCTCGAAGGTGCTGTTCCAGAAGTGTGGTGGTTCAGTTCTTCAAAAAAAGGTGATAAAAACTTATTGAAAAACTACAGACCTGTGCCACTTCTGAGCCACTTTTTTACCAGGGTTATCACGAACCGTCTATCGTGCAGGTTTGACGACTTCCAACCTCCCGAACAAGCCGGTTTCCGTAAAGGATTTAGTACCGTAGACCACATCCACACGCCGCGCCATGTTATACAAAAAAACGGAAGAGTACACTCGGCCTTTATGTCTATCGTTTGTGGATTACGAAAAGATTCGGTTGAGACATAGGCGGTGCTCCAGTCATTCCAGCGGTGCTACATCGACTATCGATAGATTAAAGTGTTGTAGTGTTTGTACAAGAAAGCCACAATGTCGGTCCGACCACAGGATCAGAACTCGAAGGCGATCCAGCTGCAAAAAGGTGTGAGACAGAGATATATAATTTCTCCAAAACCGTTTACTGCTGCACTGCAAGATGCCTTCAAGCTTTGAACTTCGGCAGGCTTGGCGTCAATACATCACTCACCTTCAACTCATAAACAAATTTATATTCTTTCAGCTTGTTACAACCGAGATATTAATGAATCCTCCGACATGTCCCATCTGCTACGAAGTTAAATCTACAGCTATCCAAGTGGGATTTGGGCTCATTTATCCTTTGGTATTGGGATCAACTTCTGCATTAATGGTATTATTTTTTACTATTTTGTTATATAAAAATGTGAGATAATAAAATACATAGCATTCATTTAAATTGATAGCTATGCTGTTGCATTGAATGGTGATTTGTTCGCTGATCCATTGGATATCTCAGACAGCTCCTTTGCGCTCTTAAGCAATATAAAAAAAATCTTACCAACTACACAAAAAGCGACAGTAGTTACGTGTTATTTTAGAAAACTTGGGGACCTACTTCCCTGATGACACAACTCGATTCAGCTGCTTTGCTACCTACATTGGTGAAATGGTTACCGCCATTTTCTATTCCTTTTTTTATAGAATATGTGGGCAAACGAGCAATCTGAGCCTTTTTAAGACTACTGAGGACCATGAACATCCACATAATTACTATGTCGATGCGCCGATCTCCGTCCCCCCCCTCTCATGGGCCACCGGCTACTCACAAACCACACGAAACGCGACACTGAAATGACACTTTACGGGGGTATTATGTGAGCGAGAAGCGCCTCCCCGGTCGTGCCGGCCCTATTCCGTTGTATAGGATGTAGTGTCATGTACCATTCATGGCATTACCTTCTCTTATGCAGCATGGCACTACCTCTTCCTATTCGAAATCAATACCATACCGCTTATTGATTGCAAATGTGTTTTTTTTTACAGTTTGCGAACAGATACTCGACGTTCAGAGTGCCCATGTTACAGGATGGTCCGAAAACGATGATCAAGTTCTTGCAAGGTCATACAGTAAAGTTATACCCGACGCTCACATATCTCTTAATCGCTCAAATGCTGGCGTCTCCAATTGTAACATATTACGAATTGAAAAATAATATTACGCTACAAGTAAAATTAGATGAGATCGAAACTGAATTAGAAAATCGTGAAAAAAAGGCACACGTTTTATAACGGATAAAATATTTGTAGGTAGAAAAATAGATTCATTAAAGATTGTTGATTAAATTATTATTTTTTTTTTGTTCGTAAAACGGAAATAATAGCAACATTACTATGCTACTGAGATACTTATGGGCATTGTAACAATCCACAGACCACGTGCTACGCGTAGAAGTTAAGAAGTACATTAGTACCACAACACTAAAGACATCGACTTTCGATCGACACAGAACAGAAAATATAATAAGAATAAATAGAAGTCAGAAGACATAGTGCGCCTTTAGGCTGCGCCAAATTGTTAAGGTTCGGCATAAGCTAGGTAGGCATGCAATGTCATACATACCATACAAACGAGCCATAGGTACCATAGTACCCAATACCGATTTTCAACCTCACCAATTTGCGTCCCTCTCATGCCGTGCCTACAATCATAGATAAAGACAATAATAATAATATAAAAATAGATTACAAAAATATGAATTAATCATCTACATTATAAATTTATATAAAAAACTTAATAGTTAAGCACATTCAAATCACCACACTAGTATGTGCATATTATGTTACAAACATATTATGTTACAAACATACCTACTTCTAGAGTACATATACAATGACACTGATATAATACAAGACATATCATAATATAATTGAAACATTCCCTACCGTAATGTCAGCTCTACGTTGCTAGGAACTGCTTTAATCTAGTCCTAAAACCCTGTATAGTGTTGAGTGTTCTAAATGGTGGTAGTTGTTCCAAACCTTTGCAGCCGCGTAGCGGAAACTATCACTGTACACAGCAATTCTCTGTCTGTTCGTGGAGAGCCAATTCAACTTATCATATATACAAGAAGGTTTTTATACTTAATGACTCCAAAAAGAAGACATCAAGATGATGTTTTCGCCTCGATTTCATTTTAAGTGTGAAATTCGTGTTAAAATAGGGCGTGACATGAACTCTGCTTCGGATGGTGTAACAGAACCGAGGGCACGTGTTTTAAAGTCTCTGTATCAGCTTACTTGTACGAGTTAATAGCCGGTGTCCGTAAACCGTGTCAGCATAATTTAAATTACTACAAATGTTTCGATCAGCTGTTCACGGAGCGCCACAGAGAGAAAAGATCTTATTTTATACATAACTTTAAGACGATAAAAGCACTACAATAAAACTAATTTTACGGACTTTATCACCATTTATTTAAATATTTATCTAGCCAGACGTTTCATAAGCTTTACAGCAAGCATGGTCACGGGTCACCAAGCTTTTAAGAGTACCCGAAGAATTATAATTTTAATTGTTCCGATTACCAACGCAAACAGTTTTAAAAACTTGGTACATCAGGACATTTGTCATCTCAGTCCACCCGTGACCATGGTTGCTGTAAAGCTTCTGAAACGTCGGGCTATATAAGTAATTAAATAAACCGCGACAAAATCCGTAGAAGTAGTTTTATTGTAATGACTAACGTTCGCGTAAACTTAAGACGTCAATACGATAAAAGCACCTTTATATTGCCTCAGCCACCTGTTTTTCATATCGTGAGATTGCTATCTACAATTCCGTCCGTGGGTCTTCTTCACTGGCCTGGGGAGGCCTGCGAGGATTGCGGGTTTCGAGGCGAACCTCATGACCCGGGTCTGTTCGCGAGGGGCGTTCTACTGGCCTGCAGGTGTGATGGGTAGTGTAGTGTGATGTGGGTTATGTATGTGTGTGAATGATCCTCGTCCTGATTGCCGGAGCCGAGGACCCTTCTCCGCTCGGTGGAACACGGGATATGAGTTCACGTTTGTTTGTAACAGGGCCGGTACCTCAGGTGGGCGTGCGGTCTATTGTCCGTGGCACTGAACATGCCTCGAGACAATCGGGCCACAAACTCACCGACAGATTCGATCGGCAGGTCTCGCGCGATCACGTCGTTCCGGACGTAGCGGCCGGCTCCCGTGATTACTCGCAGGGATATGCTCTGCTGGGCTTGCAGGCGCTTTTCTGGCTCGGGGAGGTGAGCGCGTACCATGCTGGGGCAGCGTAAGTAAGTCGCTATCGGATGTACGTCTTGTATATCCCCAGTTTCGTGCGTAGTGGAAGCTCGGATGCGAGCACTGGTCGCAGTAAGGTGCCCTCGCCTGGTTGATAATTCGATCCTCCACAGCTACCCGGAAGGTTCCAAGAACGACGCCACTAGTCGCACGAAAGCCAGCGGGACGCCGGCGTCCATCAACTTGACCAGGAGGCCCGGGTGCCACACCCGGTCGAAGGCCTTCTCCACGTCGAGAAAGACTCCGACCGGGTGTCTCCCCTTGTTCATCTCCATGGCCAAGTAGTGGAGCACCCGCGCCAGCTATAGTGTGGTCGAGTGACCGCTCCGGTAACCGAACTGCTCGTCCCTTATTGGGACGTACGTACAGCTTCAGTCTCCGCTGTAATAGCCCCTCGAACAACTTGGCCACATGCGACAGTAGCGTGATCGGCCGGTAGCTTCCGAGACTTGCCCGGCTGTGGAAGGACGACGATTCTCCCTTCGTTCCAGATGTCCGGAAAGTGGGACGTGCGGAGAACGCCGTTAGCTATCCTGGTGAGAACCACGGCTGTGCGCCACGGCATCATCACCAGTGCTGTGGGAGGGATATTGTCCGTGTCTGGTGCTCTGCGCCTCGAGAGGCGAAGGGCGACCTTCCGTAGCTCAGCGGGGGAGATAAAAAAGTCGATTTAAAGCGGCCTTGATCAGCGGGCAGCGCGTCCGGGCCCAGAGCCTCCTCAACTGCCTTTTCTTCATCAGATCAGACAGGAGGTCGGGGGGGAGGTCTCTCCGACGGCGTGCTTTGACCGGTGTGGTGGTGGTTGCCGCAGCCTGTGCCTCCCGGATCTTGTCCGTGAGACTACAGGCCGCAGCTTCCACCTCCCCTGCGGTTTCAAGCTGCCCGTCGACAGTGAAGTCGGCCATATGGTCTCTAAGGATCTGTCGGTCCACCTTCTGCCTGGTCCAACACGTCCGGGTTCCGCAGGGGATTCGATGGAACGTGGGTTGGGCAGGGGGTTCCCTGCACCGTATATCCCCGTCGCTCCGAATCCGCTTGTAGTCTGGCGCCGGTGCGGTTGATGGTGGACGATCCCCAAGCGGTGTGGTTGGAGTTCAGGTCACGAGGTACCAACACCTGGCTCCCGTCACCTAGTACGCAATGGACATCTGTGAGGTTGAAAGCGTGTTTGGGAGGCCTATATGCCGCGTAGATTCTCATCTCCTCTTCCGACACTTGCACAACTACTCCGGTTGTGTTATGTCGGAGAAGGGACTGCGATCCAATTCGACGTGGACGATGTCCCACCGAACGAACTCTGCCGCATTAGTCCCTCCAATACTAAGCTGAAGTTCTACCAGCCGCTTTCTGTTTCCAAGATGACCATCAAACAATTGAATAGCAGATCTATCGACGCTGTAATAGTTTAACTTGGAAAATAAGAAAGATGCATTGATGAAGTCGAATGTTCTCGAAAATTCCAAAAGTACAAGCAATGTGCACATAACGTTGTCTTGGGCAGACAAGATGTTATCAGTAACATCTAACAAAGCAGTGGCGGTACTTCGATGCTTTCGAAACCCGGATTGAAGGAGGTAAGATATAATTAGTTATCATCATCTTACTTTTCTAATCGCATCATACAAGTAAATCTCGGTAGAAAATCTTGGTGATTAGAAGTTAGGCGTTACAAGACAACACAAATAAGGCTGTGCAAGTCTCCCCCTGCTTTATTAGGTCCTGTGTAGCAATAAACGTGCCTTTGGATTGGGACGTCGCAGGTGTTCTCACATACAATTTGTATTTTTTTTTCCGAGGAATGTTCCCCAATAAATAAAACTGAAAATCTGAATAACTTTTCATTAATGTACCTACTTGTTGACTTCGGTCGTCTTAGAATTCAAATTTTAAAGATGTACTGGAAGTTATTTTATGGGGTTGCAAAAATAAGTAATGGGGAAAAAATCTGAAAAAAGATTTTTTTAAATGTTTATTATCAATCCAGAGATTTTTTTTAATAACAAAATAAGCATTGTAATAACAATTCGTAATAAAAAATACCAATCAAGTAAGGTGGCCACTTATTCTAAAATAGATTTTTTATCCTATGACCTATACCTATGTAAAGTTTTATTGCATGTGTTTACTGATACATTGATATATAATAAAGACTAGATATAAAACCAACATTCCGATATTCTAAAAATAACAATATTCATTAGGTAGATTTACAGGGAAAAGAACTGATACTACAACTAGCGTAAACATGTTACGACGTACTTATCCGTTCCTAATGCCTACTTGAAGGGGGCTATCCTGTTTATGATTTTTTATATGGGTACAATTAAATTGTCCATATTCTCCGCGTACCCCTATGACAATACTCCATATCACGAGCCAATGCTTCTTGCAAAATCACTTAAGAATCTGATCATATTATCTAGTTTATATTGTGTATCAATATAATCATTCCTCACAGCATCGCGGAGAGTACTTCCAAAATTATATCTACATTGCAAATGGCGATAAATTTATACTCCGTTATTGGCCTTCATCCTAATTGTCTTGAAGAGGATTTATTGCCACTGACAAGCTAAAATAAGGCTGTTCTTGCCATCACTAAATTAAAGAGATGTAATTAATATTGCAACAGCATTTTAAAAATAATACAATTAAAACGTTATTGATCAGATGTTAAATGTTAGTTACATGTTGTGTACATGAAAAATAATGGCAAAATATTAAATGTCATGTTCACTGTGTGATGTGAATGATATAGCATAGAATATCTGGTGGATGTTATCCTAGCAAGAATAAGTACCTATATTTGTATGATTAAAATCATATGACTATAGTAAAGTGATTTACAAAAAAAGTGTTTTGATATAGATACAGTATTTTCTGGTCAGCACCAAAAGTATAAATGACTTCACAGTATTGTCAAAGACTGCTAGCAGAATGATTATTATTATCTTGCATAGCGCCTACAGAAAAAGCTTCCAACAGCGAGTACATTTCCAGCGCGTATTTTTGCTTACAGGCATACCTATTCATTTTTGTTAACGAGGTATACGTACTCAACATAATGGGCTACCGACAAAGACACCGGTTTGACACCTTTGATATGAATTAGCCCATCTTCTCGGAAGGTTCCAAAAATATCTTCCATAAACGGATATGTGGCAGCACTAGTGGAAGGAAGAATGTTTTGACTACAATTTACTTTTTACACAATAATTGAATGTATACAAGATGACGATCTGAACCATTCTAATTTTATTTCACAACTATGGAAGTGAGCATGCCTTGTTGGAGTCAAATTGAAGTTTTAAGTACAAAGAAATAACACATTATGAGGGTCCCAATTATAAAATAAATAAATATGGTTATTGCCAGAACAATTTATATTTTATTGTTAACTATATCGAATATATATTATATTACACAGATGTCCTTTGGGGTGTCCTGATAAACATATCGAAAGTCCCCAAGGGTGGGGGGTGTACTGACACGGAGGAAACTAGTGAAAGTTTTCGGATCGTCGTGTCGTATGGATAAAAAGTAAATTTGCTCCAACTAGTGCTGCGACTAAGCGGATAGTTTTGGAACATTCAGAGGAAACTTATTGGAATTCTATTTGAGTAAATTGTCAGTCCTTTCTTATGAATGTTCTTCTTTCGTACTCTCGAGCGATGCTTGTTATGTATTCGTTTGCGTTCATAAAAATCCATTACACATTTCCGACACTTAGTTGTTACTTAAGTTTATTTAAGTACACAAATAAAGTGTGTTAGTGCGTACCAATGTTTGAGATTTATTATCTACTTTATAATTAATTGCCATGGCCTTAATAACTAATATTTTATTAGATAACAAGTCTTTTCACATGAATTATACTCAGACCGAAAGATCACATTGTGCATATATGCGTTTCTTAATTTATGGAATATAGTCCACTGACTAATAATGAATAAAAGTCACCTTCAGAGATAATGTCAGTAATTAACGTACCTAATTGCAATAATTTCTGTGAAAAGACTTTCACACACCAATATACAAAAGACAGCAAAGACAAATTCCAAAAAACAAAATGACGATTCTTTTATTTTAAAGATCCCTTATGCCTATAACATACAACTATACATCAGCCGCGGCTATTCGTGCTTCGAAGAACAGTAGACGAGTAGTAGTTCAAGGAGAGGAAAGAAGCCTTCGCGAAATGCTTTCGGACGTCTATATAGTTGACCTAAGGGCGTGTAGTAGGCGAGTGGGCAAAATGGCCCTCACCATTGTCTCGCTCTAAACGGCCGCGCGACTGAATAAACCTCATTATGAGGTTAGCTACTGCGAGATTGACGAGAAAACAGGCTGATACGTCTTTGCTCACGTCCTGACAAATCTATACTACGCCTCTGACTGGCGTAGCTCGCTCCCCTTGCCAAAGCGTCAAGCCACCATTCAGGCCTAGATGTCAATGCAAATGTACTTATTATGTATTTTCAAAACCATTAGTAAAATAACATAAATACAGCATTAATGACGTTATAGTCAAAATTATGACCTAAGTGAATAACTAATAATTTACGAAATTTTCATGATTTTAATTATGATAATATTAGTGCTGGCTTTATTAAGGTCGGATAGTTATCATATAGATAATATAGAGAAGGGAGGACACAGGCAGTTATATGACTGCCAGTCTTGGTGAATGGTAAAAGATGAGAATGCATTACTACGGCAACAAAAACAACAGCTCCCTAATGTGGTAGACAGACAGAACGGAATGCCTTACATTACTATCTTTGTCTAATTAATCTCGTATGCGCTACGCGCAGGGAGAAACTAATGAAAGTGAGATAGAGTGTGAACTACATTTGCTGTCCTTTTAGACTTCGTTTTAGGCTGGCTTCCCTTCTACGTCTATTTTATCTCTATGATTGTTAACCTACCACAATCTCTGCGGTTTTCGGTTAGAGATTAATAACAATTAAATCATATAGAACAAGTAGAGCCTTAAATGTTTACAATAAATTTTTAATATAACCTTTAAAATTGAGGCATATCCTCAGGCCGAGTCTATTTGTAGAATATATATTAAACCAAGCCTTTTTTGACACTTCCTGTGCGATATGTCCTTTTCACTGGCATTCAAGCAGCTTACGCGCAGGATATGAGCAAATTTGATTGGCTTGAATACCATTACACATCCCACAACGTTAACAAATTACGTCCACTTTGTAATTTTGGACGCCCGAATGTCGCAATCAGTCCACACGCTTATGGGCTACTTACAGTCGGTCCGTGTAAAGTCCACAAAAATACCATTATAAAATTAATGCATTTGCAGTCGATAACAATCGTATCTCGTGTTACGTGGAAGGCTTATAACGTATCACATTTGATTCCAAAAAAAAAAATGCTTTATCGTTAATGTCGTCGTCTCAAAAGCTAGGAGCTAAAACTTGTTTTAATTTAATGAGATTTGTTTTCTAAGCTAGTCCTATCACCCTACATATGAAACACATTATTGTTTAAATATATCATATGTAGTTGGCTCTATATTAATTGCTTATCAACTTGTACAAGGCATTGTTTATTACTCGGTCACTTTACTGTTCAGATTGGTTTCTCCGTAGATCTTTAGTTCTCCCTTACGTACACCATAGAAATGCAAACAAACTCATTCTACATCTAATGTATAGTAACATTCTCAACTAGACAATCTATTAAACCGCACAACTTTTAAGACATTTTACAACTAATGTATAACCACGAGTATGTTATGAAAATAGTTAATTGATATAGGGTTTGATGCCTCATTTTGTTACTATGCCAGCCATTGCCAGTGATACGAATATGTCCCGATGTTAAAGTTAAATATTTTATCATTATAGTGTATGTAAAATATGTAAGCAAAGATTATTGTAACCACCAAATAAAAATTTTATAAACTTATACTTTTGACAAGGATTCTTAGTGGTACTATTGTTATTAATGCCTGTGTACAGATATTGTATCTGTATACGATTTGTATCACCCACACCTAATTAGCAGTTAAAATTTGGATATGAAATATACGGCTTACTGATCGAAAACTCTAAACAATATTATGTGACGTTTGGGAGCATTCTGTACATTTTATTAAATAAAAATAACGTTTTGTGTTTTTACTAATAGATGTAGCCTGGTCGCTTTCATAAATTAAAGTAAATAACACTCATCACTATAAAACGGAATTAATGGAGTCTATAGCGGTTCATTTAAACGTCACTCATTCCTCTCACGTGAGAGGTTCTAGGTTCGAGTTTCCTATTTATGGTCCTTCGAGCCGGATTTGATGCTATTATGCAGTATGATTGTTAAGTGCATATATGCAATTTAAGTCAAATGTAATTTACTGACATTTTTAACATTGCACCAAAATGACGCATCACCTACACTTAATTCGATGGCACCATTTATCATTCTGAGGAATGTTATTGGCAGTGATATATCAAACCATATCTATGTAACATGATCTTGCCGGACTGGATTCACTTTGAGCATAATTCTGACTCCTTATTGTGTTCCCTCCTGCGTCTGGATAACGCCACGTGGCACCATGCGATACACTAGAAATATATTTAGGTACTACATTACTAACATAACTACTGCTCGCGTTCGTCAAATATAATTGCTTATGTGTAAAAGTATAATCTGCGAGCCTCAAATGGTGCCCACAAGTGGGCAATGTTGCCATCTGCTAGCATCGTTGGTTAACATAATCGTTATAAGTTGCAGATATCTCTTCGGATTGATACCGAGTAAGTTTGATACTGCGTCTCATGTCGGGAGTGATAGCTGCTTTATATCCCCCCTTTCTCAGAAGAGAGTCAATTGTTTGTATTTGGTCCCAACCTGAAAGTAAATGTACAATATTAAAATAGTTAATATTATTGAAACTTTGGATATACGCACACTATACAAGTACTCCAGCTAAAGTAGAAGTAAAAGTGGCCCAATCGCTATTTTAAATACAATTGCGCACATTATTCTCTTATTCTCGTATTCCGATATATTTGTAGACTGACACGACCGCAGAAGAATCACAATCAGGGGACGAACACTTTACAGTCATACTAATGATTGTAGGGCACCACTAACTTAATGACTTCAGAGCCCCAAAAAGTCTCAAAACACTAGTTCAACTTGAGGATCAACAAGGCCTTGCCTCTGGATAAATGTAATTTAGTTTTATATTAGTGACTAGCAAAACAATCTATATTAATAATATAAAACTGAAGAGTCTTTGTTTTTTTTTAACGTGCTAATTTCAGGAACTACTGGCCCTAACTGAAAAAATATTCTTGTATTTATCTTTGTTTTTTTTTTTTCATTTATCAAGGAAGATTATAGGCTACGTACCAGGACGCTATGACTAATAGGATCGGAGCGTGAAATTGTGGGGTGATGTTATCCCACGTGGGATCACTCCGCAGTTTCACCAATTTTTTTATGAAAAAGTTTTTTATAAAAAGGGGAAGTAGGGGAGCAGAATAATATACAGTAATTATAATCAGTCATTAAGCATTGTAATTCTAACTATTGCTGAACTATAATGCTCAGTTACTGAAGGTTACTAGCCTCTCCTATTTATTATACGCAATTACACATCAGCCAGCATGTATAGTACAGTAATTGATTTATTGAATGAAATGCTGCAATTGATATCTCTTATAGCTATGGCATTTTAAAAAATTACCTTGTTCAGTAGCCACTTGAGGTAAGTAGGTTGCAGTGCGTTTTGAGCCCCTTTCACTGATAAACTCAATACGAATACCATGTTTGCCAATTTTCCAGTCTAGATAATGTTCAGCCTCTTCGAAATGTTGCAAGATGGACACAGAGACAGTCAGACGAGGCACTTCATCACGGGAGATTGGGGAAAAGCGAGAATCTTTTAGAGCACTAGTTATTGCATATTCCCTCAGTCCTAAAACAACATATTTCTTAAAAAAAAAATTGTTGTGTTCATTGTTAATAGTTTAGACACCACATACATTGGACAATATTGATTCTTCTTTTTCCTATAAGGTTGTATAGACATATTCCAATGAGCAGCAAGCTGCCCAAAAAACCTTACACTAATCTCTATGGCCTGCAGTGTTTGCCGACTCTTGTTAAGACTTCCCGTATTATAATTCTATGTACAAAATTCTTACATCTGTGACTTTATTATACCTGCAGTTGCCGCTAGAGTGAGAAAAACAACACAATACATACGAGCAGGGATTTTTTATGATGGCATGCCTACAGGAAATTTCAAAGGAATTCTCCCCAATGTATCCTTCCTACTAACTCGGTAAAAAATAATTGCCACTTTCGAGATTTAGTATACATCCAAAAATAAAATCTCAAGAAGAAGCACATACAAGTAATTCGATGTTTTTACTATTGTATACGAGGGTGGATTGAAAAGAATTTCAGCCTAACCAAGAAAATAAACATATACTAAATCAGATATACTTTTATTTTTCTATATAATCACCATCAAGTTCGATGCACTTTTGCCATCTCCCACCTAAAGCATTTTGACCATTGACAAAAAAAGTGATTCTCCCTTAGAGTCAAAATATGCATCTACTGCTGTTTTGACATCGTCGTTTGTCGAAAATCTTTGACCTCTTTGCTTGTGTGTGCTTTCTTAGGTTAGGGAACAGAAGGAAATCTGACGGTGGCAGATCTGGTAAATAAGGCGAATGCGGTAACAATTCAAAGCCACAATTGTGGATTTCAGCCATTGATTTCCACAGACGTGTGAACACGGGCGTTATCTTGATGAACCAGTACTTTTCGTCTGAGCATTCCCGGACGCTTTCCTTTTATTTCCTCTCGTAAGCGACGTAGTACGACACAGTAGTAATCAGAGTTTATATACAGGCCCCTTACAAGATAATTAATCATAATCACACCCTTCGGGTCCCAGAATACTAAAGCCATTACCTTTACCGACAAATTTGCCCATTTAGGGGGTGGTGAATCGTGTGCTTTTTTGTTCAACTGAAAACAGTCGCGGAACACACCTCCCAGAAACTTCGAGGAAACCCAATTGGTGGACTATGATGTTTTGAGTTCGTTCATAAGAGATGTATAATAATCTCGGCTATCTCTCTTATTCACACAAAGAAACTTTCGAACTTCACACAATTAACTAGTCTGAAATTAACTAAATAATGTGAGAAGATTTGATGATTAGAATTGCATGAATCTGTGTTAGCTGAAAGCTTTTCAATAAACCCAGGTATCATCATAATTATAATATGATTTTTATCACATTCTCAAATTACACAAAAAGTTTACACATGTTAATTACTAGTATATAATAATATTATTCATAAATATCTTTAGTAATTAAAAGCAACATTTCTTATAATCATTAATTTTCATTTACTAATTCCTTACATACAACACTATTAAACAATTGGAAAAAAATAAGTTTTTATCTTGTCTAATGACAATAGTAGTACAGTGCATTTAGAGTTGTTTTACCTCTGGTTGTTAGTCAAGGGTAATATATATCTGAATGGACAATATACTTTATACAGTGCGAATAGAAAAGTAAGACTCTAAATTTTTAAGAACATATAACAGATCGAAAATATTGCTTACAATTACATTGATACACCCAACGAATTTAGTGTGATTATTTTCAGAGAACAGGCTACCATACCTACACATTTAGTGATTTCATCAACTAAAAACTAAAATATTTCACTTGATTGATTGCTATGTTAAAATTTATTTATCAACAGGATTTCCAGAATTGACAAGAGAGAAATATATTACAAAATATTGTTATTCATAGAATATATCGTATATTTTTATTATATACCCGTTACCATTTTTTCCCAGCATATTTTTTTTTAGATATACAGTAAGTTCCATAAGGAGTGGACCAACGATATGCGTATTGTATATGACTTTCTGAAATATAATCTTTTTCTTATTTGGTAAAAATGGTTACTGTACAGGAATAATTTTTTTTTTAGATATTTTTATAATTACCGCCCTTTTGTTATTCCGAATACTTTTTCTAAATAAACATGTCAGTTGTTAACAATTTAATTGTTAAAGACATAATTATAAAATTACGAATTAACATTTGTAGTTGTTAAGTATGGCATAACTTATAAAATTTGAGCAATGCTATGAACAGAAAAAAACTATGACAAGTTTGTAGAACTTTATTCCAAAAACATCTACGACCCACGCAGAAATCAATAAGATATTATTGTCGCTACTACTAAGACAAAAATTAAGCATAAAAATTTCTTTTAAAATAAACGAACATTCTTAAAAACTATTTTCGGCTAAAAGAACCGCTTCTTAGAACTGTTCGAAACCCCTTCTCACTTACATGACGCGTTTATTGTTCTCGGTCGGCAAGACGCCTTCGCTACCCTTACCCTTATATTTCAATCCCCACATACGCTTTAACTTTTGTACCTAGTTTGTGCTTGTGATATTGATATTCTTTGAATGCATTACAATATGCCGAATGCTTTCATTTATGGGCTTTGTGATGGTAAAGCTAGGCAAGCCGCACGTATGTATCGTGAGCGCTATCGTAACCGCGATCGTTATCCCAGGCAATAGAATCTTTCGTAGGGTAAGCAATGCTTATTTAGAAGGTCGAATTCCTGGTAGTGCAATACATGAAGGAAGGCCTAGAGTCGTGGATGAGCATGAAATCCTAGCTTATGTTGAAGTAAATCCTACTACTAGTGTTCGGCGGATTTCTCGACGAACTGGTGTTGCGAGATCAACGATCAATTTAAAAAAAGAACACTTTATACCCCTACCACGGTCGGCGAGTACAAGCACATTTACCTAGTGACTTCCAAAGACGGATGGAATTTTGTAGGGAGATAATCCGGCAATGCAGACAAGATCCGCTCTTTTTAATTCAATAATGTGCCACAATGAAATATGTTTTAAGAGGTTAGTAGTAGTTAATATGCTCAATTTGCACCATTGGGACATCGAAAGTCCTCGTGTAGTACGGGGACATGGGTTCCAACACTAATTTGGAATCTAATTATGGGCTAGTATACTCAACGGTAAAATCATCTGCCCTTTTGAGCTTGCACCGAGACTAAATGGAGCTCGTTACTTACACTTTTTAAGAAATGATCTGGGAAATCTTTTAACTGAAATACCCCAAGACATACCATAAGCATGATCGTGCACCCACTCACTTTTCACGGCAAGTGACGGAATATGTAACATGACAACACAATTGATGGATAAGGCGTGGTGTAAGGACACCACGCCTTATCCATCTTTCTTGGCTCTCCACGCTCGCCCGACCTTAACCCTATTTAAGGCAGAGGCGATATATTTACCACTAACAAAAATGTTGCTTTCCTTCTTATGTGAGTTATCAAAGGAGTCCTAATTTGTTCCACTGGCAAGTAAGCAAAAAGACGTTTGCGTGACATATTTTTTGGCGCCATTATCTGTCAAAAAATTGCGCCATATTTGAAAGAAAATTTGTTACTCCGTGAATCTTAGTATTTTTTTATTTGAAATGAGGTAAGAATCTTTTTTTTTAAATTATGTATTTATGTTTATTCTACAAGTTGTTTGCTATACCTTTGAAGTTATAATAATATAAGTGTGGCAAGATACTAAAGAGGTTTTATTTTTGACAACTGCATTTCATCCTAAAGTAGAAGTAACTTCGGTACAAAGAACACAAAAAAGTAGCACCAGGGAGGCTGTAAATTGTCCTAGGGTTGTGAAAGAATACACCAAAAGAATGGGCGGTGTCCACCGTTTCGACCGATTGAAGGGGACGTATGTTGTCGGAAGGAGAATTAAACGCTGGTGGTTGCGGATATTCTACTTCTTGGTGGACGCAAGTTTGACAAACTCTTTCATTTTATATTCCCTAACATCGAGAGTAGAAAGGCATACCAACTTGGAATTTCGTGTGGCTGTTGCCAGAGGTTTGATTGGTGTCTATAGCAGCAGAAAAAGAAGACCTAGCTTACCTACATACATCTGCAATAATACATGCCCAGAGGTTTATCAAAAAAATGTAAGCGCTGCACCTGAGGAACTGCGGTTTGTCAACGTAGATGATCGGCAGAGTTGCAGACTTACCTACGCTGTGAATTGTGCAGCACAAAGGTCAAAGATAAGTGTAGCTAAATAAAATGCAGTAAATGAAATGTCCCTCTTTGCATTACGCCTTGTTTAGCACAATTTCACTGAAAATAATGCCACAAATTTAGCTTGCATGTGGATCTATTGATGGGCAGTGGGAATATTTTTACTACCTATTTTTCAAAACTTTCAAAATAATTATTGTTTTTCTTTTAACTTTACTTTTGTTATATGAATAAAAACATGCTAAAAATATAAGCGCAAGTTATTTTATTCCTCTGAATCCTTCTGCCTTATAAAGGGTTAATCCACTGGATTCCTTCCTATGGGGATATTTAAAAGAGGCAGTCCACGAGTCCACTAATGATAGCGAACAACAATTACGGAAAAAGTTATATGATGTCGCGGAAGTTCTAAAAACAACGAAAGGGCGTTGCGTAGTTCTCGGCGAAATTTTTTAAGAAGGTTCTGGTTGTGCATAAGAACAAGAGGAAGATATTTTAGACATTTATTGTAATACAAAATGGAAATAAAATCGATTTGACCCTAAATATTCCACTTTTTATTTTGCCTTGTTCGAAAAAATATTACTCTTATCTGATTATAAAGAAAAAAAATGTTAAATAGTGTAATTGAAGCAAACAATTGCAGTTTTATAAACACTGTGTGAATCATAGATGTTTTTAAAATGAAGTTCTCATAACTTAACAGACTCGCCATAGATTTTTTTCATTAGCATTGTTCAAACTTTATAAGTGCCATTTAGTTCAAAACTACAAATGTTAATTCGTAATTTTATAATTCTGTCTTTATCAGTTACTGACGTTTATTTAGAAAGCCTAATGCTTTTTTAATAATCTGGAACTTTTTTAATAAAACAGCAGAAATAATAATCATAATAATGTCCAAAAATATTTTATTATAATAACCATTTAAAAAAAAAATAAGAAAAAATCGGCCTAGAATTATAAAATTTACATATAGGTTAAAATATACTTTTATGCTGACACATAGTTGCTCCACTCCTTACGGGACTGTATGTCCCATAGTTTTTTGTGAAAGAGTAAACAATATACCTACAAATTTTTGTATTTATATTATTAGTATGACGAACAAATCATATAACTAGTAGCAGCACTAAAATAACAGTGCTCCTGTTAGAATGGCACCGTCTCATTCTTATGAACCAACATTTACCTGAACAATGAACAAAGGCACTCTGCCAAGTGTGAAACAACTAAGACAAAGAGACAGAGAATCAGCAATGGTTAAAATTCCAAATTTAATATGAGAAAAATTTGATTTGAGAGATGAGAATTTTTGATATAAATATAAAATTTCATCATAATAGTAAGTCCGGTATTTTGTAAAGATCACACATATAAATCTTTTCTCATTATTGTATTAAATTGTATACACTGTTACTATCCATATATAATAGTGTTTTGTGGGTAATTTAATACCTACGGAACACATTATTTTGTATATTGTTTTTTATATATGGCTTTTTTTTGTTTAATTGTGAAGTATTCTTTTTTTTTTTTGAGAGAAATAGAGCAAAATTTTAGATTTTTAGTAAGTTTACAAGTATAATGACACATTCATGTTGAAGTAACCTGTAATGGGATTTACATTCAGATATGTGAACTGTCCCTAAAAGCAAAAGACATAGCTACAGAACATCCTTGTTTTGCAGTTTCAAACCATTGCAAATTGCAAAAGAAAGATACTTTGGTACAGTACAATCTAGAAAGCCCATACAAGTATTTTAATAAAATATAGTAAAATTTTAGCAAATGGTAATGGAAAATCATTGTTTTATGACTGAATAGTTTTGAATGCAAATATTTACATTAGCAATTACCAAGTGATTGTGAAGTAATACACTAATTGCACTCAACATATTGGTGATTCAATAAAATGAATATTAAATACCTGAATGTAAATGCATAGCATTAAATGTTCCAATACACCCCCTGAGACGGTGTTCTTTCCCTATTTTCCAGGTGACAAAAAGTGGACTGAAATTAACAATAATAGTCAGTCAATGAAATTAACAATATATATTAATACTCTTGAACCTCTAATTTTGTTTCAAAATATGCAGAGACAAGTTAAGGTACATAAATATCTTTTTAATTTGGTTCCTATTAAAACTTTAATATACTAGATTTGTTATTTGTATATATATATAATTATAGTTGCATATATAAATAACAATGTTTATTACTTTGAAAGAACATTCACAACAAATATCAATGACAAATATATAAAAAAAAATCACTAGTAACTATTTAATGTTATTTGAGACTACCGGCATAACTGGAAAAGAAGTATTTGGTTTAAATTAATGTTGGATGAAATTTATGAACTCCTAAATAAAATCTTTACATAATTAATTCCAAAAGCAAGTATTTAGCAGTTCTAAAATAACTACTTTTTTATAAACATTGTTTAGAAGTGTATGCCTTATAAAATATTTCAAACAAACAAAGGAAACCTTTGTTGCATTGCAACACTCTTAGACTTGTGGACTGGATTAGTTTCGTAAGGTTAATTATGTACTTCTCTGACTTCAATTAACATTTCTTATATTAAGAAATAAATTTACAGTACTTACTATGCATCATTAGTGAAATTTGGCGTTTGAGGAGGGTCCATACTATGCAGCTGACAATACAAAACATCAAAGCAAAAGTAACACATATCAGGAATAGCTACAGTTTCATGGTAACCATTTATAGGTCGGTCCACATGATTACTAAAAGAATTGTTTATTTTTGGTTCTTTCTTTCCACAACATACTGAAGACATGATGGTTGGTATCAAACGTAATGTTGACAAAAAACTGCAGTATACCCACAAATCACAACTCACAAGTAAACTAAACACACAATACACACACTCTCAACCTGCTCAGTGCTCTTGTCCTTTTAACAGAGTTTTCTTTGTAACATTTGACAGTTCAAATACAGTCAAATGGAAACAATGTTGCCGTTAGTCCTCTAGTTAATTGTAAAATAAATTCCAGAGTAATGGTTGCATGGAGTAATCGTTATTATTATACACGTTTCTGTTGGTACGTTTAAAGAATTTTATACATTTACCATCATATGTAGTACCAGATTCATTCCATGCTGTTCTCAAACATTAGAGAAATTTAAGCTGAGGATCTTGGATCGTATAATTAGCTAGCAAAGGACAAAGTATTACGAATGAATCATGGAATATGGACTCCACAAATGAACTTTGTACTTCTGTTATTGGAAAATGCATAGATTTCTTTTAAGGAGCCTAGTTTAGGGATTTCATCCATAAATATACTCTCTTTGGTATATGGAATTAGCTGTGATTTAACTAAAAAGATATATGAATTCAGAACGAATTAAAGATTTATTTGTACTCATTTTACGGGTACACCTTAGATCGTTTAATACAGGATCTATGGGTACACAGAAAAAATGTGTTATCGAATATACTATTTCTTTATGCTTTTTAATATTAAACTTCCAGGGCATTTTCATAATGAATGAAATGTTATTTGGTACAACGAGATTATTTTCTGTTAAAATACAACTATTGTATTATCTTAATACACTGGGAAGCCCTTTAAGTTAATTATAAACAAAAACAATGTCTAGTAAGAACTAAGAAGATGTAGGAGAATTAATCGCGTAAAAAAATGTTATTGTCTATGTGGCGATGGCTGTCATCTAAGTTTTATTTTATTATTTTACAGAAAAGGGAAGAAGCTTTCAGTGATTGTTCAAAGATGATATTTTCGTGAATCATGTACATGTTTTTAATGAATCAGAGTCAATAATGAACACTATTATATAATGGTAGTTAAAAACCTTAAGCTATGATAAGTAAAAAAGCATTTTAATTGACGACGATGGCGTCTGATGGAGAAATTTCGTGTACGAATGATCCTAATTTCGCTGTGATTTACTCGTTCTTAAAAGTTTTTGGTAAATTGTATAGTTTAGAAGTGCCCACTCTAACAAAACTTCAGGAACTTATTGAGAACACCCAAGAAGGTAAAGTAACGGTCGCAATGTCAAATATGATATAAACAAACTATAAAATGTACCATAATAATTACAAGCGTTTTTATGTTTTAGTCTTGGATCCATTAAAAGAACTCCACCTTAGATTGTTACGAAGAGCGTTGAAATCAGTTCAAAGTAATCGATGGGAGAGATCTCTAATCAAATTTTGTCATCAGCAAGCCCATCATCAAGAGGCTTGGGAAATAGAGAGATTTTCGTATAAGAAAGCTAGCACTCAAGTTAAATTAACAATATTAAAAGTAAGTTTGGAATTAAATATCAAATCTATATATCTCTCTAAAAT
>JAFELO010000871.1:180386-194905 GCA_017140195.1 Eumaeus atala
GTATATATATATATATACACACATATATACATACATATAAAGCTTGGATATGGATACAGACTACTATTATGAGAATTATGTTTTGATAACAACCAAGCCATGTTTCCTAAAGACAAACAACAACCATTGTTATTGGAATAAAACTAAGTGATTTATCTCAACTTCCGATGGACCTTGTATGATCTATCTATAGTAATGTAATATAGCTTGCTATGCCTAACATGTATTCTTCCCTTCTCTTTTCACCTGATGTTAGACCATGGCTGGAAATAAGCATCTCTCAAGGTATATAAGGCTTTCTATTATGTATATTACTAGCCACGAATTGTTATAGAATTATTGTTGACATGAGCCTCTTAAGATTTTACAATTATGTACATCCAAATAACAGTCTGTATTCAGAAACATGGCTGTCTTGCATTGCTGTAGCCCTGAGAGCATGTTGAGCCATTGTTCCTGTGCTCCCTACTAGTATCCTATCTGAATAGGACAATAGGGAAATAGTCAGTGCTCATTTGTTGTATGTCCTTGTATGAGCTATGTAGGATGCATTATTTTTATCCTTAATAGCTGGCTAATCTGTATAGACAAAGTTGTGTTACAGGAATACTCATATTGTTAAGAATACTTGTTTTAATAATGAAATATTAACATTTTAGCTTCTGTTAGAATATCAATTCACCTGTCATCCGAAATTTAAAAATACAGTCAATGCTATATCATGTAAAGAGCTCAGGTTGAATCCTATTGGTAGAGATAAAAATGGGTGTGTCTACTGGCTACAAGTTGACCATGAGGCTAATCTATGCTTGTATAAAGAAGATCAAGATGAAGAAACATGGCAACTAATAGCAAGGTTTGTTCTACATTGGTTTTAAAACAAGTTATCCTTGGCTGAAAATTGGGAGTTCTATAATCTGTGGTACAAAAAACCTGTTTTAGAGATATAACTCCAAAATCTGTATTGATGTTAGAATTTCACAATTTTCTACATCAGGAATGAATTATAATTGGATTAATGCCTTAACTTACAAAAGCCCAATTTATGTAAACCTGGAGTTATACAATTAACATGGAATTTTGGACTAATACTGAACTTCTTGATTCATCTCCATAATCATTTGCCCAAATGTGTAATCCAATGTTTTGGCTACAATAACAACACATCTTATTTTTGCCTAATGGAGTAGGCAGAGGGAACTGAGCTCCACATATCATAATTCTTACATACCTGCTTTGTCTCCTCCACATTCATTACTCTTTTGTCACACTTCATACAAACGCACTTTCTATAGACGCATTTCCTAAGACTTGACACCACCTTCAAAACAACTCTAGGCAACTTCAATTTTTGGTAGTGTAGGGGACAAATTAGGCATCAAATCCCACTGATGACTACAGACGCCCATTGACATCATCATCATTGTCATGCAGATGGGTTGGCCCTCCTTTTCTCCTCACCACCAGCCGACCACAAGAAATCACACTAAACATGACATTGTAGCTGTCATTATATGTGGTGTGTCATGTGAGAAAGAGGTACCTCCCCGGTCCTGCAGACCTAATGCAGCATGACACTACCTCTTACGAGCATTTTATATGTTATAGCATATTGCATGGTCTGATCTTTGTTTGCTATGTGTAAGAAATCAAGACCCCAAAATGTTTTTCTATTGAACAAGGGCATTAAAACTTTTTAGGAATCGTGAAGAATTGGTAAAAATTATTAGCCAGCTTAAGAGTGGAGAAGAAATAACACCATCTACAGCAACAAATAATGATGATTCTAGTAGTACAGATGTACCTCAAACTGAACAAGTAAGTTTTCTACATTTAAAGCCATAATTTTAATACTTATTAAAGATCATAAAAATATGTATTATCTAAATACAAACATTTCTATTTTAGGCCGAGAATAAAACGGCAGCTGGGGAAGAGGAGACAGAAGAGTTTTTAAGTCCTGAGTCTGAATCAGAGCATGAAAGTGATGATCAGAAAAATCAAGAAAGTAATGATAGTAGAGAAAATAAAAATCTAAGTGATGTGTACACACAGGAAGAAACAAAAGATGCATCATCTGATGAAAAGCAAGGACAAGAAGACATTAATACAGAAGATACTATTGAGTTTAACAAAAAATTAGAAGATAAGAATAATAAGGATAATTTAGAAGAAGTAGAAGCTAATAATATTAATAATGAACAAAATATCATGAAGCCTACAATTCCAGAAAAAGAAAATAAGATAGATCTAGTTAACCAGTCAAAAGAAAGTTCAACAATACCAATAACAACAGATGATTATGTGAGTGAAGCAATAGAAGAGCCAATTATGATGGTGACAGGAGAAGGCAGTGGAGCAGAATGTGAAAGTTCTTACATTATTGGGGAAGTAATTGAAGAACCCGTTTTCTATATATTCGGAGATGGTTGGGGAGAGGAAAATTATACTGGAAATCCTAAAATGAAAGAAAAAGGGGGAGACGATAACATAGAAAGTGAAACTCCACCAGAAGAATGTAATGGCCTAAGTCATGAGTTATCAAATTCTATAAACAAGAAAGTAAAAAGTATCAAACTTAGGAGTGGTGTTAAATCTGTAAATAAACGATCATTAAAAAAACAGCTTGAAGACAATATTGAAGTATCAAAATCAGAATCTAAAAAACATTGTATACGAGATTTTGATAAATCAAATGGTTCTAGTGAGAAACAAGAAAGTGATAAAAGAGATGATAGTATAACAGATAAAAGTATTACAGATTCTAAAAGTCTACATATGAATAAGCGAAAGAAAAAACTTAGAAGTAGGGTTAAAAAAAAGAGTGTTTTACAAAGAAATAGAAAAGAAAACAATAAAATGGCAATAAATTCAGTATCAGAAAATGAAAACTGCCCAAATAGTAAAACCAGTATTATAGAAAAGAGAAAAAGCAGCCTCTCTTCTGAGAATGATCATTTTGATCCTGATGATACAGAGAATGATCTAGAAAAGTCTTCTGATAAAGAACATAAAATTGAAGATAACTTACCTAGTAAGAAGTTAAGATTAGAGTCCACACAGGAATCTGACGACATTGCTACCAATTCAAAAGAATTGGAGGATACTGCTGATAAAAAAGATGAAGAAAATGAAAATGATAATAAAGAAGTAAACTTGGATGATAAAAACAGCTTAATATCTAAAAGGAAAAAGATTAAAGCAAGAAAAGGAAAATCTAAGATAACTAAACTATCTAAAAAAAGTGCAGTTTCTAGCAAAGACAAAGGAAGTGTCAGTGTTAAAGAGAGTAGAGCATTAAAAAGGACGTTGCTAAATGCCAATTCAAGTGATAAAAATATTGAATCTCAGAGTGAAAGTGAAGAGGAAGAACCAGTTAATAGCGGCAAAAGATTAAAAATTAAGTCTAAAAAAGTTATTACTTCACCTAGGTATTTATTTGAAGAACTTTATTCATATTTAGCATTTATAGTATAACAATAATCACACACTATTTTAAGAAGTATGAAGAAGTCAATGATATGTCAACATGGGGCCGTACTTCTCTCATAATACAATAGTTGTACTTGCAAATAATGTTCATACATCTGCAATACTCTGGAAATTGCCACCAAATGTGTAATTCTTTTTTGTTGATCAAGCATTCAACAGTGAAACACCTTTCACACACTTAATCCCTTGTTAGTTTTTTCTACTTGTATGAGTCCAGGTAGCCTGAGTTAGGTGAGAGGGGGGTATCTAAGGAAGTTCCTTACCTTTGCTTGTGCAGAATGTGGTCCTCAATAGTTACTTACCCAAAGACTGACTATTATTATCTTTGTCTGCGTAACATTTTGATGTCTTACGTTTACACAAATGTTGCTCATTACAATAAAACTACTTTTACGGATTTTATCGCGGTTTATTTAATTATTTAACTAGCCCGATATTTCGGAAGCAAGCATAAACTATGATAAAATCCATAAAAGTAGTATTATTGTAATGCATAACATTTATTAATGTAATGTAAACAATTACAGGAAAAAAGTTGAAGCTAAACTGATGGCCAAATGTTCAAGTGAATCAGAAGAAGAAACTTTACAAAACTTAGGTATAGTATACATTTGTGTTTTTATAATGAGTAATACTGTTTTGGTGTATACAAATATTTTCTAGGAAAAATTTACTACTGATATAATTTAAGACTATGTATATATAAGTTGTATATAACAGGCCTCTCAAAAAGTAATGCGAGAAAAAGGGTTTTATGTATGAGACACTGGCTGGATATAATTTACTCAGAAAATATAATTGTTTATAACAAAAAAAGTTACATTCCAACTGTAAAATTTCCCTCCAATTTTATTATGAACTATTTAAAATTGTCCTGTTTTACTGAAATATGGATATACGTATGAACATTTTCGACTTTTGATTTCAAATATCACCTGAAACCAAATGACAATTTTGGATGAAGGCCTATCCAAGGCAGCCGCGTCTTGTGGGTATATCGCATGGTCGATTCAAGCATGGTCGACTAAATTGCGGGATGAAGAGAAGAAGGCTAAGAGGATGTCACCTTTTAATGGCTAGAATGGAAAAAAAAAACGCACTAACAGTGAAACATTATGAACTATCGAACTAACTATCAAGACAATAGGCGAATAAACAGGGAAGCATTCGTGAGTCTTTACAAAAATATATTCGCGTGAGTTTCACGTTGGGCACAACGTCACTGATGCATTGAAACACGCCCGGGCTAAATGATGCAGTGACATAATAACAAATTAGATGCAGGCTCGTCTCGGCGTGATTATGGCATCAATACAGGTGATGAGCCCCGGATTTATTAATACTAACTACCTGGATATCTAGGAGCGGAGGACGAATTTGATCGCTAGCTACTTCGACATGACTGGCTTCTTGATGTCAATTCCTTTAGGGGGTCAAAAGTGTATTAACGCTGAATGGTATACTGCCAAATACTTGCCGGAAGGGTTTTCAGTTGTGAGCAGCAAGCGACCCAACACAGGTCTCCGCGGGATACTGCTTCACCACGACAACGTGCCCGCGCACTGCACACTCAGTTGACCACCCTTCTTACACCCCTAACCTGGAAGTTTGAGATTTAATAAGACTAATTAAAATAAAAGTCTGTTAAATGAAATACAATTTTCGTCGCCGGAAGATGGGTCGTCAGGGTTTGAGCAGACTGTAAATGAGGTGACTACGGCGGAATGGAAAAGTTTTTTCATAAACTCTTTTATGAGCATGAAATTTTGTATTGAGAACTGGGGGAGAATACTCTGAAAAGATTTAATAGATACATATTTAACTAAAGAGTATTCTTTTTATTTTGGTGAAACTTTCTGTTGGGACACTCGGAAAGTTTATTATTATATAGTTATTATTTTTAAAATACAGTTACCAAAAATATATTATTGTAACTCCATGATACAATAATAGTTTATATTGTCCTTTTGTTCCTGTTTTTTCCAGGGATAAATTTCTGTAGGGGCTGTTTTAATTCGTTTCAACAAATGTTAACATGTAATGAACCTGCATGGTTGGAAAATGAGAGGACCATCTAAAAATATTGTTAGGTCGTCTTGGTGTGTATTTAAAGTAAAAGTCTTTCGTAAAACCTATAAAGTAGGTATCAATAAATATCATAAAAGCATTATTTTCTCTTGTTCTAGTTATTGAATTTAGATATAAAAGCTGTCAGTAAGAGTCGTGTAATGAATAATAATTTCCAATTCCAAAAGATAAAATGTGGCTCATTGCCTTTCAGCTGGGAGGAAATCGAAGAAGAATCTAAAGAAGAAAACAAAAATGAAAGGAAAGGCGAAAGTAGGCGCGGGTCAGTCGGAGGAGTCGGACACGCCCGTGCGGCAGTCGCGGCGCATCGCGCAGATGAAGATCAAGGAGGAGGCGGAGAGGAGGCATGCCGAGGACGTGGCGCTGAAGGAGATGAAGATGATACACAAGAAGAAGGTATATAGTAACACACACCCAAGCACGCACACACACACGCATGTACGCACACACGCAAATTCACACACATACACGCATACACACACGCATACACACACACACACATACACATACACACACACATACACACACACATACACACAAAAACTCCCACACACACACACACACACACACAAACATACCCACACACACAAACATACCCACACACACAAACACACCCACACACACAACCACACACACACACACACACACACACAAACACACACACACAAACACACACAAACAAACAAACACACACACACACAAACACACACACAAACAAACAAACACACACACACAAACAAACACACACACACACACACACACACACACACACACACAAACACACAGACACAATATTCACAACAAATCCATTACGGAGTGGGCAGAATATACAGAGTATCATAAGTCTCATTTTAACATACTTGCCTTGCTTCCTCCACACTCATGGTATGTAGTCTGTAGAACAAATCCCCCAACTTAGGGTTAACTCCAAGTTACGAAATGGTTTGAGTAAGAGGTATTGCTACATTACATTACTTAAACAGCCATAAGGCAGGAGTTCATGTACTTCTAATCGTAAGTACCTAGATGGCGCCACTGATTAAGATAATAGAATTTACCTCAGTTTGCAACAAAAAATATTAGAAGGGATGAATATAAATTCTTCTCGCCAGACGCAACGGTAATACAGCTCGGATTATCTTGCAGGTTGCGCCAGATGTCACGGGTTCGAACTCCACTCAGGTTATGAATGTTTATATCTGTATTATGTGTATTTCTGTACTAAACATCTAAAATATATATAAGTTTTCTAGTACCTGTCACACATGTACTTAACACAGGGCTAGGCTAACGTGGTGTGATAAGCCCACTGATATTATATATTTAATTGTGTTCATTCTTTTATATATATTATCCCTAACACATCTGTCTCGGTTGCAGTCTAAAGACGACGAAGAGGAGTGGAAGGCTAGCGGCAGTAGCTCCGAGGGCGCAGCTCCGCGCCGCCCGCGCCACAAATGGGGCTCAGACTCGTCTCCGGAGCCCGACTCCGACTCCGATGAGCCGCTGTTCTACCACGAGGAACCGGACCGTATGTGATTATACTGTACGCTACATGCACCTGTAATAACTAATGGCTCATATCCATGTGTGGTTTGGAAGAGTGTCCCCGCATGCTGCTTTTAACCTGTCAAGCAAGTTCGTGCGGGGATCCATATGACGAATACAACGATATTCTTTATATAAACTTTAAATCTAATGACTAATGAGAACATTTGTCGCATGCGGGGCCTGTGGCATGGGTTAACAAAATTCTGCGAATTCTACTGGCCCATTAAAATAATTCGTTAGTCTGTCGAGGGCTAGTGCTTTGAAACATCAACCACATGGCCCACTGTTGATCACAGCCCTCTTGGTGTGGACTAGAGCACGGTATGAGTCCGCTCTATCTGTGGAACTCTGAAGAGAGGAAGATCTGTCACTGTTGGTATAATTTTGTTACGTATATGCTGACTGAAAATGGAGGAAAACAACACAGCGCGTGGAACGTCATTTTTTTAAAGTCCTAACATTTTCTTTAGCATCTGAAAAAATTGTAGAAGTACAAAATGATAAAGTTGATTGATTACTGATTCGCTACTAACACAATGATGCTAATTACATACTCAAAAGTTGCCGGCATGGACTTTTATATTTGACTATTGCTTCTTTTTGGGACAGCAGTCGAGGCCCCGAAGTCGGATCACGAGTTTTCACCGGAGTCAGACTTGGAAAGTGGCGAGCCGGTGGAGCCGCTGAAGCGAGTGCGGACACTGCAAGAAGGTGAGCTCATATTGTACAATACTAGTTGTGCCTCGCGGTTTCACTTGTGTAGAATCCCAAGGATTTTTTCGAATTTTTTTTTATGTTGTTGTAGATTGCAATCAAAAAATATTTCCAAATTTCATTCCATACCATTCAGTAGCTTTTACATTCATGATTAACAAACGTATATCACAATACACTCGAAGCTTCGCATTTATACGTCAGCGGCAGCTTTCTGACTCCGGATATTTGTGATCTGTGTGTCTTAGTAGTGTTCCCACTTTTCCGTCTGCAGACGACTGGCTCCCACGTTTCAATCAGTGGAGGAACTCAGAAAGGGAACTCCCATTAATCTTAATTCATCAATCAATCTGGTCGATCTGATCACTCCCAGCGTTTGTACAACTAGGTGCGGTGCAGTTCTTATCACTGACCTTAACATATTTGTGCGTACCCAGCTGCCGAGGTGGACGGAGCTTGCCTGCGCTGCGGCAGTAGCGCGCAGCCCGAGTGGGTGCTGCTGTGCGACAGCTGCGACGGCGGCTACCACGCCTCTTGTCTCAAGCCCGTGCTGCTGCTCGTGCCCGAGGGCGACTGGTTCTGTCCGCCCTGCAGCCACGTACGTACAACACTGATATCTATATATGGACAGCTAATACTGTTGGACGTCATGGGCGCATCAGAGGGCGCTGTGATGACATGTGATAATCGGTACTATCATTATCCTTATTGTCTATTACTGAGAGAGAATGCTATTTAATCATACACTAGGATATTGCTGACTTGCTTTATTTATATAATATTCTTGGGGAGTTTGTATAAATTGTATAAATGAACGATGATGATATTATGACCATAATTTTAGTGATGAAAATAACAAGATTGGGCAAAAAAATCCAATAAAAGTCGGAACACCACACGTAGTTGTGAACTTTGACGCTATATTATTACGTCTGGCCTAGGTTTCCAGTTGCCCTCGTGGTCCATATATTTGTCACTTGATTTCATAAAAGAGCTTTTTTCTTCTTCAGAAAATGCTGATCAGCTCGTTGGAAAACGAGCTGACTAAGTATGACGAGCTGCTGGCAAGCGTAGAGGCAGAGAGGGAGAGGAAGAAGTTGGAGGAAGAGACCCGGGAGAACGAGGAGGAGGAGCCCGAGGAGAGACCGGATGCGGTGGAGAAGACTGAGGAGAAGTCTGATGATGATTCCGGTATATAAAATATTTATCTAATATGTAAGAAGCGTGACTGGCGAAACCGGGTATCTCTCGGTCAATGGTTAGTATATATAATATGATAGGATACAGAGAAAAATAGGAATAGACTTACGAAGAGGTCGTGCCATGCTACATAGGAGGAGCTAGCGTCAGGCTGCATAGGAGGAGGTAGTGCCATGCGTGGTGCACGTTACTACATCCTCCTATGCAACGGAATTGGGCCGGCACGAACGGGGAAGTACCTCTCGCTCACTTGATACCGGCGTCGCGTTTCGTGCAAATTGTTACGCAGTTACGTTGGCCTCCTATAAGAGGCCTATGCGTCTTTCAATTTACGTCAAGACGACCGATCTTATGCAATACGTCGGGAGGATTCGTTTAGGCTGTGCAACATTTCTTGCAAGCTCCCCAACGATTCGAGATGCTATAATTAAAAAAAAAAAACTGTCTTCTGTCACCTTTCACGTTGTGTGTGTGTGAGACTTTTGATATAATTTCAATTCTATTTTATAACTCAAATTCAGGTTATTCTACCGTACTACTATTTTCATTATTACTTTCAAAGCGGGATAGTAGTACAATACAGTTTTTTTACTTTCGGGGGGGACTTAATCTAGTTTGAAAACCGTTGCGCCACATGTAACTCGTGGTGTGTTTGTGTAGAGTCTGACAGCAGCTCGTGGTCGTCCTCGTCGGGCGGCGTGTACCGGCTGCGCGCGCGCCGCCAGCTGCCCGTGTCCTACCGCGCGCAGGAGTACGACCGCCTTATCAGCTCTGCCATCAAGGTAAGTTGTATGCGCATGTCAGCGAGCAGGACTTTTCGCCGTCCTCGTTGGTAAATTATGATCTTTTGACTTATGGATGACAGATTTCTGTGACACATTGGTCCGGTTTATGCGCACTGTTTCACACTAACAATAATAAACTAGCGCAAAAAAATCTCTACACGCAAGTGACATTTTTTTATTACTGTCTTTCTACTAATAATAAAACATTTAAATGTAATAAACATATACGCCTTAAAAAGCCACGAGCATGGAACGAAACGTCTGTTTATGGAGATTGAAGTATACTTAATTGGTATGAAATCGATAAACGGTATGTCGATTTATTTTTAGATTTAAGTATCAATAATGGTAAATTCCGGACTCCATTTACTTTTACGACTAATTCGACATTTTAAAACAATTAAATTACCTTAGGTTACTGCACTGGATAGTGACCAGTTTAGTGTCAGGAGATCATTTTACATACACAGTCAATAGGTATATCCATTCAGATTCAACAAGTTAATAATTATTGCAGTTCTTAAACTATGATATNNNNATATACACGATCGTCACCACAATTACTTATTACCACAAATATTCACCTAACTGTTGCATATAAAAGTGTATATTTATAAAATATTAATTTATATTTATAGTTGTTTCTTAGTAAAAAAATGTTGTGACCAGGAGGAGTATGTGGAGCCTACGACGAGCGCGGGGAACCAGGGCCGCGGGAAAGACATCTCCACTATCATAGAGGCGGCCGAGGAAGAGAAAATGAAGGCCGAGCGCGAGGCTGTTGAACAGGTCCTTAACACGGAATGCACGACTCATAGTGATAATTCTCATTAGAGATAAGATGATAGACTCTATCAAGCATCTTGTCTATTATCGTCTCTATATGTTTGGCTGTCTATGTATGTAATATTTGGTTGTATCTTTAACTAACTACATTGATCAAACGCCTACGTTGATTTTGAAGAGTATACAACCGATCCAACCAATTGATCTTGCGAGTGTCAACGCCACATAATGTTTAACTACCGAAAATACGATATATCGTCTTTTCTAACACTTTTGGTGTTATGTTCTAGCAATTTATCGTGCGTGCTTCTACACGAGCCCATCGAGACTATTTAAAAAAGTGTATATTTTAAAACTATGCACATACGGACGGGTTGTGAGAAATTAGTCAGTTTCTTCACTTCAGTCGTGTTCCTTCGTTTTTTTAAGATCAATTCTGTAATTATCATAACTTTGTATCCCTAAAAAAATCCATACGCATATTCTTATATAGCAAAGGCAAAAAATAGCTTCTCAAACCACAATGTATTCTGTTCACAGGGTAGACCAGTGGAGGCTAAGAAAGTGAAGAAGAAGCAGAGAAGAAAGCAGAGAAAACTTAACTCTCTGGAAGTTCCCTCTGAGGACGATGATGAGATTGATGAGGATTTTAAGGATACAGGGTACGTGGCTTCGTCAGATTATGGAAGGAATGGGGTTGGGGGGGGGGGGGGTTGTGCACTTCTCACGTACACATTACCGGCGTAAAATGACGTCGTCGCGTTTCGTGAGATTCGTTCAGCCCCATTAGCAATACGAGGTAAAGTGGTGAATTGTGAAATGGTGAATTTGCATAACCTTTGGCAGTATTGATGTTGGTAAGCATCGGTACTCACTAAAAGACTGACAACACGTTTGTCCCCTGTGTGATTAAAAGTTTGCCTTTGAGTTTGCAACCTCACATCGCGATATATCATTTACTTTTAGTTTCTACAGTAAACAATAATCACAGGCTTTTTTCAATAACGCGAAGAGGGCCTGTCCGCGACTATTATTCGTATTCTTTGATTTACCAGGATATGCACTCTGCATACACATAATCTGTACAAAAACCATTATTTTTAGAATGGAGTCATCGTCCGAGGAGATTTCGTCTTCCGCAGAGAGAGACAGCACGAACGACTCGCGCTCGTCCGACTCTCTGCCCATTCGGCGCACCTGCCGACCGGAGAAGAAAGGTTTGTTTTATACAATAAGGCGGAAGGATTATTCTGTGGCCCTTTAACTACCGACTCTTTTAGATCGGACTTGGCCCACCACACTATCCCGCCGCTGCTGCTCCAGTGTCGCCAGGAGTTTGGCGGAAAAAAAAATTTGTTGACACTATCCGTATAACATCAGACAAATTTTATTTCTTTTTCGGAAGTTAACTAGTTTTGTGGAAAAGAGAAGTGACATAGCCTCATCGGATTGCTAAGAGTGCTCGTCGGGTGACGAGACTAGGTTACGGATGGAAAATGGGTCCGAGCTTCCACTCTCCTGCAGATGGGAGAGATGCATCCCGATGTGATGAAAATATTTATAATTTAACTATTATTGTCATGGCCAGAGAGGCCTCCCTGACGTCGAGAGCAGCTCGCAGCAGTTCAATGGCCTCGACACGTGACGTGAATGAGTGGATCACGACTGGGGGGCCCGTACCCTACTTCATCCTGAGACGCATGAAAGAATCCAAACGGTACGGTGGTACTATTTGAGCTAGGCAAATCGCGAATCGTATTGGAGGGTCTACCGCATATGATCTCTAATAAATAACCGCATGGAGACCCGAACGAAAACGTTCAGTTCGTTGTTTGTACACCATCATCAGCCCTTATCTGTCCGCTGCTGGACATATGCGTCTCTCAATGAACTCCAAGACGACCGATCTCCTCGGTCCGGGATGGACTCGCATCCGTCCCGGATCGGCTACTGCACGGAGATCGTCTTCCCACCTGGTGAACGGTCGACCAACAATTTGTTTTCCCAAACGCAGCCTCCAGTTCAGAACTCTTCTGCCCCATCTGCCATCTGTCAGGATTGTGTGTTGTTTGTTCACAGGAAGTAATTCACATATAGTTACATTAATACCAAAATAACAGTAAAGTAAGTGAATTTGTGTGCAGTAAACGTGGCCTGTGTACATTGATAACTAACAGGAACACCAATTCTGCGAAGAAAAAAAAACGATTTGTCGGAAAACTTGCATTTGTCGCAGTCAGACATCGAAGCTGTAATGCAGAGTTTTCAAAAAAACCCTACTAAAATACAAACAACGATACCAAAAGAACATAGAATAAAGGAAGGTCTTTAAAATCAAAACTTTACACGGCAGGACAATATAGAATGACTTTCTAATTGCAGATCGTCAAAGGATAGTGGAATCGTCACCAGAGTCCAAAAAGAAGAAGAAAGTATTCGAGGACAGTTCCAGTGAATCGGCAGGAGCTAAGGAATGGAGGAATAGGTTCGTTTAAATTAGTTTATTGGTTAACTACTTGTGAGCTTAGTGATAGCAATACATTTATTGCAATTTTAAAATAATATTTATTGCAGTCAATTGCTGTTTGCTCGCTTGTTCTTTTTTGTTTTGAAAGAAATGGTCGGGGCGCTCCCGATTAGAAATTATTCGCAGTGCCACACGGCGCGGCGACATATAACTTAGAAACTAGGTACGGCCTACGGGAGCCAACTCCATGATCACCGATCCCCATAGACATAGGAGTTCTACAGGTACCTACCCTTTCACGGCCAGGGGATGGCCTCGACTTTTTACTGGACCACCGGCTGTGACTGCCCTATTAGCCGCTGTTATTCATTTTAGCTGATGTTAATCCGAACTTTCCAGGTACAGATCGAAATCAAAATCAGCGAGACGGGACAAACGAGAGAGGCGCGAGAAGCGCGAGCGGCGCGAGAAGCGCGACAAGCCGAAGAAGTCCAAGTCTCGGTTGACGCAGTACGACGCGGCGGGCAACGCGATCCGTGCGCGCGTCACGTACGGCGGCCTCAGCGACGACGGGCCCAACGACTGGTCGCCCAAGCACCGCACCCGGCAGCGCAAGATAGACTACACGGAGATGCCCAACACGGAGTCGGAGGACGTGAGTTCCACGGCACTGTCAGTTTGATCATCTCTGCGACAGACCAAATCATTCTCATTATAATATAATTATCTATCTATCTTTCATCACCATCATTATCCGCCCTTATCTGTTCACTGGTACTGGACATAGGCCTCATACAATGAACGCCAAGACGACCGATCTCCTGCTACTCGCATCCATCCCGGACCGGCTACTGCACGGAGATCGCCTTCCCACCTGGTGAACGGTCGACCAATCAATAATTATCTATGTTATAATAAAATATCCCATTATATTAAAAAATAACGATACACTTTGACGACCGTGTGATGCAGTTGGTAACTTAACGCGTGTGCAATGTACGTTACACTAGCGATGACGCGTTTAAAACACGTCTGTCGAAAGCCGATCTGTCCGGGTCAAAGGCCGCCCTGGTCGTATGTATTTCTGTACAATCATCATCATTATCATCGGCTGACGACGTCCTATGCTAGACATAGGCCTTCTCGTGGTCACGAGCCACTTCACCACCTCAACCGAGTCGTCAGCCCACCGGGTAGGAGGTCCAACGCTCCGTCTTCCAATGCGGGGCCGCCACTCGATGACCTTTCGTTCCCAACGGTTATTGGTTCTGCGAGCAATGTGGAGTGCCCTTTTCTATACAATATATTGAGAGCCAGACAGAGGGCAACGTGGGCATTATCCGACTCCGGTGAATGTTTGGTGGGGTGTTGGCTAAGAAGGAGTCATCGAAACATCGGAACAAGTGTATCAACGTACCATTCTCGAGAAAGTATTA